>JAFMTC010001201.1:40900-51153 GCA_018845635.1 Nicrophorus orbicollis
GGTTCATTGGAATTGTAGATAGTCTATTTATTATGTGTGAAATGTAAATAAAGATTGCAATTTGTATATTACTACCATTACATTTATCTTTTCTCACTGTCTGCTTTTCCCATTCAATACTTCCACATTTATCTTAGTAAAGCAATTAATTGGTACATAATTGTGTGCTATTGCAAATTCAATTAATGCACTGTTGAAGAATGTTCCAAGTTGAGAAACGAAAAAATTAACGTCCGAAAAAGCAGTGTCTCCACATTTTATCAATTTTCTCGAAAATTATTATAGATAGAATAGATCCAAAAAATGCATATCAAAGCTTGATAGTTGTGGAATTTAGTGCATATTAATTTGTTGCTGTGTCTTAAGCTATTTGGCTGTAATTCGCTATCAAAGTTCAAGAAATGAAAAATTAACGTCCGAAAAAGCAACTCGAGCTTGGTACTACATAGGTTTATTGTTCAGCGTTTATTACGCAGGTAATTATTTAGTATTGACAAAGTTTGTACGTGAATAAGGGTGGAAACAAGTGTAAATAAATTATGTAATTATCAGGAGCGTGGACGTTAATTATGTTTGCTTTTGTAGCCGTGTTTGGTGCTCGAATTGTTTACCTTTAAAACAATCTGCGGGAATAATTCGAAATTAATTCTACGTGATTTTTAAGTATCGTTGAATAATGAATGAACTGTAATTTCAATTTATGCATTCACTCATCTATCGAAGATGGAAGGTGACCATTCTTTGAGTCTTTTGAAACCTATCTACTTTATAACTACGGTTCTTGCGATAACTCCGGGTTATAGTTTTGTGAATAACGCGCTTTATCCGATCAGCAAGTTGTACGGTTACGTCTTCATCGCTTTCCTCCTGAGCGCAATCAGTTATTCTCTCTACGGACGGATCAAATACTTCAGCATGTCGGATATTGCGACATATGTCTTCTTGAGCTTCATTTCATACGCAGGATTGAGTTTGGCGAATTTAAGTGCTTGTGCTAATATCAAATTGAGAAACGGTAAAAAATTGATCAGACTTCTGCAAGGTTTCGTGGATATCGACAAGAAGTTGGGCCGAATTCCGCCTAAAGCGATCAGGTACAGATTCTACTTCGAGCTATGCATCTACTATGTCGTCCTGCTAATATACACATGTTACGATGAGATGTACAAGATCTTCCTTTTCGGAAGATCCTTCGAATTCTATTTATTTCTGCGAAAACCGCAGATCTTCCTCAGTCTTAGCCTTGCCATGCTTATCCACAGTTTAATGATCAACTTCAAGTACAGATTCGTGCTTCTTAACCGGATGCTACGGAGCTGTGCTCTCGGCAAGAGCAACTGCTGGAATATGGAAACAGTTACTGTTTGTTTCATCAAGCTAAATCAAATGGTGGACGTCTTCAACGAAGTCTTTGGATGGCACCTCTTGTACCTAGCTGTTAACTTCGTTCTTGGACTGCTGCACATCATCAACAGTACAATTATAGAAATGTCCAACGTCCCAATTACCGATATTCCAATACATTTCTGGTTGAACTTCGGATTGTATTCAATCTCAATATTGGTAAATAAGTTAAATATTGTCTATAAGTAGAATTGAAAGATTTAATTGTTCAATCTACAGATCCTTTGCGTACCTCTCGCCTCGTCCTGCAATGCCGCTGAAGAGGAGGCTCACCAAACCGCAATTTGGTGCTACTCCATAATCTCTACTTTAGGAGGAAAAAGCGAATTCGCTGAAGTCAGGAATGAATTGCTAATGCTGGCATCCATCAATACTTCGCATTATTCTGCTGCAGGATTTTTTGATGTTAACCACACGATGCTCTTCACGCTCTTCGGATCGGTTACATCCTATTTAATAGTGCTCATACAACTGAAGGACATGAAAATATGATTACTCTGATCACAATTCATCAAATTATTCTAGGCAGTTTTATAGTCAAATAATATATAATTGTTATGTTTATAATTTTGCAGCAATAGCAATGTATTTTTTCAAAATTTTCTTTGTATTTCATTTCCATTATATTCAGTTTATATTTTTTCTTGTAGTTATTTTTGCATTTTTCTTTTGTTTTTGTAATAATCACAATGAGACGAATAAACATCTATTTTTGAAATATAAATAATTTATTTCGAAGAATTGATTAGTTGCATAAATAAATTACATTGTTCGTGTGTGACTAAAACAAATATATGGAAATATAAACAATATACGATAATAATTTAACAATAATAAATATATATATATATATAGACTGTACAAATTTGGAAATATATTTAGTAAAATATTATTCCGTTTCGCGAATGCATGAAACGTCCCCTGATTTCTATAAACACATTCCGAGTCATCGATTGAATCCCGTTTTAATGACTTAGCACTGGCACCCGTCTTTGTTACAAAATATGTACACATTCAGTTGGAAGAGGACCTCGTCCTGCTACAACCGCCTTCTTCTCTTCCATCTCTCACATGTTCCTGGTCAGTGGATCGTAGGTAACTCGTTGCATCTTATCGTCCGAAATCTCGTTTCCCATTTCGTCCGCATTTTCACTGTAAACAACACAACATTTCATTGGCATCAAATAACATTGAAAATATGATATATTTGGCAAGTAACTTATCAAGTGACATTTTCGGACGTTTACAATCAATAAAATAAAGGCGAATTAGGTGGGCATTTGTTCTGAATATTTTAAATGAAATGTTTGTGTTCTACCTATACTTATTATGGCTTGGAAGGAAGAGGGACTTTGGACAGTCCTTCAGGTATGGCCAACACTCGGCCGGTCCGGATTTACCGCTTCCTGCGTTCTCAGCATCCACATACTCCTGAAGAACCTCCGAATATGGAGATTTACTGGCTCTAAAATAAATATTCCAATATTCCATTTACAATAATTTAACGTTTATTAAATTAAAACTTACGACAGGAAGAGTCTGACCATTTCACCGATCAATCCGAAATTGTGCAGAGGATGCGCATGAACCTCGCAGATGGCCCTAAGCAAACAAGCTTTTCCATTCATCCCGAAGTTCTCCAGAAAGTCTTCAGCCGCTAAGTAAAGCAACGCCCTTTCTCCTCCATGGAATGCATTCTTGTGCTCTTCAGGTGCTTGAGGCACCGGCTCCTCCGCCGATCTCTTCCTCCTCCTACTGTGGTCCATCATCTTCATGATGTAATTGGTGAGGAGATCTCCAGCAGTTCGTCCCATGGACCGCGCAAGTAGCGGAGGAAGCACACCGTACGGATTCTCGTTGTCGGTCAGACCAAGTTTATTGAAATCAACTGGAAAGAATTCGCAGAAATGAAGTTAATACGAGAGATTATCAAAATAAGTTTTTCACTCACTAGTGAAGGGAAGGCTTATGGTCATGTTGGAGAAAAACCCGTCCGGAGGATACCTAACAAATGGCAACGACAGGGACGGAGCTATCACGAGGGTTGTGCCTGGAGGAAGAGCAAGTCTACCATCCGACGTAATCCACAGCAGACGCTTCTGTCTGGAATGCCGTTCATCCGTTCCCTGCGTCCTCACCAAAATGAAGAGCAGCATCACGAGTAGATGCCTCGTCGACGCGAGGGCTCGCCCCAAACTCGTCCTGTTTATCATCTTTACTTAGTTTTTCGTCCTATTTTTCCTCGGGAAAATCTGCGAAAAGAAAGAAAGAAGGATCCGGGCGTCAGTGAATGCGGTTAATGAAGTAAACAATGTCATTCGATGCTGTTTTACCGTTCCGCAAGAGCTGGACGCGCACCAATCGATAAAAGATGTTGATGAACAACGTCAACGTCAGGTCGCAAATCAATCATTTACCCAATAAAACCTGATTTAACACCATTGTTTGGGAATTGTTAAGCAATGATTATATATCAACAAACGCAATCATCAAATATTCACGGTGCATTTCTTTTAACATTCGTATTGATTCCAATTAAGCAACTCGTTACTTTGTATATTTTATGAAACACGGCAACAAATTGAACATTCCACGAAACTGCCTTTCGTCGCTAATCTTAATCACCTTAGTCTAATAATCAATTTCAGTATACATTACTCATACACTTTATGAAACATTATTTACAAATTAAGCAAGCATTTTGCAATAAAATGAGAATATATTGCATTGTATATTTTCATATTTGTTACATTTTACAAATACATTAAGAAATGGTATTGGTTTGTAGAAAGTTACAAATTCTCTAAGTATTGAGCAACGTGTACTTTGTACATATTAAGTTATTCATGCATTTCAGCTTCACACAATAATCAATTCGTTCGACTAATTTAGTACTAATAGTTGTTAGACAATTTTCATGTATTTCGTTTAACTGATAATCTACAGCCTACAAACTAAAGATGATCAACAACCTTTCAAAACCTACTTCCTACTTTAATTAGTTTTGAGAAATAACTAATATATTTTACTAAACATTGCTTAAAAATGGAAAAACCAATCCCCTAATTATAATAAAATACAAAGCTAATAAAGTTAGGATAGAAAGATTGAGGTTTTTTTATCCATTAAGCAAAAGTTATTAGTAATTATTAAAAACATTATTTCATTAAATTCGTTTGGATTACTGTCAACTTAAATTATTAAGTTTTGTTTTATCTATCGTTTTGTCTAAACTGGACAGGTTTTGATTATTTAAGAAAAGATGTTGACTTGATTATGCTGTATGTTGGACTAGGAACCTAATAGTTCATAAATATTGATGCGGATGGAACGTGTTAGTGCGTAGCGCAGATGCAGGTCCATTTCTATCAATAATAAATTATGTAACATCATCGCTTCGCGCGGAGGAAACGACGTCTCTGGTGCCTATATACATACACTTTATACTTTATTTTATTCTCTACAATCTCTTACTCAATGCGATGGAAACCAATTGCCCTCAACATTCCAGCATCTGCACAGAAGTTCTACTACGAACATCTTGTGATCTCGCACTTGATTATTACATCGTATCGCAATTTACGGTCTAAATCTTACGATCCTCTTAGCTTTTCATAATCTGTTAATACATACTTTATTCAATAATTTATATTAATTTCATCATGAATATTTGTATAGTTTAATTTTATTTGTCATATTGATATTTATTTGTATATTGTCAAATAATATATACACCCATACCTCGCTATACGGCCGCTCTTTATACGGCATTTCGCTATAACGACTCTCTTTAATTAAGGCATGTTTTCGATTTACGGCCTAAAATGTTTCGCTATAACGGCAAAAAAAACGTTTTTTCCATGTCGATATATCTACATGTTGCCAAACTTGCGCAAGCGCAATAATTGATTCCTTATACGGCTTTTCGCTTTGCGGCCAAGTTTCGAGGAACGTATCTAGGCTATAAAGCGAGGTATGAGTGAATTAGGTATCATGTTCACACGTAATAATTTACAAATTACTTGGCAAGTATTGCTTTCAAAGAAGCCGAATGAATCATTCAAATCACCCAATTAAAGTTTATGGAAATCTCTTTGAACATTTCAGCTATATTAGCATTAACTTCATAATATGTTTTTATATAGCTGGAATAATATAATTCTTTAAAGTAACGAAGATACAGTTTAAGGAAGCCTTATTGTAATTATTGCATTATCTTCGCAACACTTGATAAATTACTTGGCAAGTGTCGTATTTGATTTATTCGAATCTATATTACATTTGAAATAATGAATGTTAAGTTTAAGGAAATTTATTTTTGTATTGCATCATCATCATTTATAACTAAATACTTCACTAACTGCTTGGCAAGTATCGTATTTGTATTAGCCGACTTGATACTGAAAATATGTTTTTAAAGAAATCTCTGTGTATTAAAACAATAACAAATTACTTTAAATTTTAATTATATAGTTTAATATTAGTTCTATAGATCAGGTTTAAGGAAATACTATTCCATGTGTTTGTATTGCAATTGCAACATCTTTTTCACTAAATACTTCAGTAACTGCTTGGTAAGTATCGTATTTGTATTAGCCAAAAGGATAATGGAAATCTCTTTTTGGTTTGTAAAGAAATCTTTGTATAATAAAACAATGACAAATCACTTTATATATTAATGATGTAGTTTGATATTAGTTCTAGAGATCAGGTTTAAGGAAATAGCATTCCGTGATTATTTTCTATATAATAGCAGTATAAATTTCGCTTATCCTCCGATCTAAATAACAATAATAAATAGGAATTATAATGAATTATCGGGATTTATCAGCGGACGATCTGTCGAGAAAGTGTTTGGCGTTCCGCGCGATTCGTCGCGAAATGCAGCACTACTTCTGCAGCATCAGAAGGCGAGGATGAAGAAAAGCAAAGAAAGAGGTAATTCTTCTCGCAAAATGTTGCATAACTGGAGCGCTGCGTGCGCGAGGATTGCATAAGGACGTCTTCGCCGTCGTCTGCGCGCATTACGTAACGACAGCTCCGCGGCTAACCTTGACCGAGTGTCGGTCACCTTGCGTCTTGCAGGTTGTTACTGCTGCTGCACGATGGATTAACCAACGGATGGATGGAGGAGAGGAGGCCTGATGATGATGACACTACTCTCGTCTTGCTGAGCAGAGATCACCTGCACGGTGCATCCTTCCTTAAAGGTAACTGCAACATTTCTGACTCGTGTTCGCGCGATTTCGAGTCCTCGCATTTACCAGAACGAGAAGCACGGAACGGCTTCGATGGCATCTGATTTACCTACATCTCATCCACGGAACTCGCGATATGGTCACTCTTCGTCGACTCGCGAAGAGACCGATGAATAAATGCAGGAATGGGAGCAGCAACGAGCAAATTGCACCAATTACCACCAATATTATATTCATCCTTTCACGTAATTTCAGGGATCTCTTCGAACGGGACAATAATTATTTACAATATTCGGACCTCTGATTACTTCCTATAAAAAGGAAACATTACTCTACTCTAACACAATCCGAGATTAATTGAGCCGCTAAATTGCCACGTTAATTAAACGTATTTAAATCATTAGAAATTATAATCTTATAACAATAAATTTTACTCGTCAACTTGATATCTTTGCCTTCGGCTAATAACTAATTGATTTAATTAAGTTTATTACATCATTCAACATATAATAAATAACAAATAATTAATCATCTGCATATGCATTACTTAAGTCAGCGGTTTCCAAACTTGATGTTACTACGCCTCCCACAAAAATATTTAACCATTTGGCGCCTCCCCGCCCTTTAATCCATTTCATAAAATAATAAAACTTTAGCAGTAATTTGGAAAATTGTTCACTGTGACTAATTTTCGCGGCTCCTTTTAGACTAGTCTGCCTCTCAGTTTGGAAAATGCTGACTTAAGTGAAACAAATGTTTGGTTGCATAAATTATGACAAAATAATTTATTTTTTTAAAAAAAATATAGGATTTTCACAAATATAATTCTGCAAACGTTTCAAAACACGTAGATTTCGCTTTAATGCTATTATGTATACTTCAATTGTTGTTATATAATGGAAAAACACTGCTCTATAATTCGTAATAGGGGCAAATCTTGGTCGAGTAGTTAAGAGTCCCTGCATCACAAAATCTAGTGTGAAATGGTGCTGGTTCGTATCCCACCGATTTTTCTGGCATTTATCGGTCAGCAAAATAAGGTAGTAAAAGCTGAGAAGGACCAAAAGTTCAGAAGCCGTAACCATTAACAAAAATCTTTATATTTTGTTCAATGATTGATGATTAATTTGTTTCATATAATAAAATCAAAATTATTAAAATGTCAATTATTTCGATATAACATTTATATAATTCAAATCTTAACAGACAATTACATTGTTAATGCGCGTTTACCTCGAACTAAGACTACGTTTCGCACTTATTAGATGTACTTTACGGAAGTTCACTAAAGCGTTGAGCGTGAACGTCGAGCATTTGCAAGTGAAATATTATACACAAGACAGATCGCATTATTACGTGGAGCACGTATTTGGATGAAATTAATCTTGGACAACTAGAAGCAAATCAAAGTGTACATCAGGAATGACAATATATTGTCAAACATTCCAATACATGTACCGCAATTTTTTCAGTACTTAAAGTACTTAAAACGCTTCAAAGTAGCGCAAGTCCTGATGATTAATCTTGCTTAATTTTTTCATTCTACAAATAATTACACTAACATCAATTATTTTATGTGTTTTTTTTCGTTTCAAAATAATAATTTGAACACAATTAATAAACACGCACCTTTTGCAAATAATACTATTAATGGTAAAAAATATATCTTTCTTCTTTCTATTTACGATTATAAATTAATTGATTATCGAATTATTGATTATTATGTATGTATAATAAGTATACAAGAGAGAATATAAAGTAAATGAATAACGGAAATAAAGGCTTGCGCATTATTTGTTTCCGGTTGAAGTAAACGCGAAAAGTCAGTGAAGCAATATCAATTAAAATAAGTTGTTATGATACAACATCTGCAAATCATATATAATTAATAGTTTCCACATTTTATTTCCTTAATTTACTCAATAATATATACCTCAAATTAGTTTACTTCTTAGTTTTCACTTTATTTTCCTCGCTGTTTTCTACTGCTGTTAATGAATCAGTTTGCACGTTATATTGCACTTGGACTTCAAGGTTTAAACTTTATAGTTTAATTTATAATTAAACTTGTTCTTTAGTTTTTAGTTTCTTGCACTCGCCCTTTATTTGATAATTGTTTATAATCTAATAATTTGTAGCTTTCTTTTATTTTGTTCTTTCTTTTAGTTTGTAAGTTTTTACATAAATATTGCCTGTAATGTTCACTTTATTTTATATTTTATGCTTTGTAGTGAATATTTGTATATTTCGAATAAATCAAATGAACAGAAAGTTTGATTGTGGATTTAAATCCATTACACCCATACCTCGCTATACGGCATTTCGCTATAACGGCCCTCTTCAATTAAGGAACGTTTTCGATTTACGGCCTAAAATGTTTCACTATAACATTTGCGCAATCGCAATAATTGATTCCTTATACGGCTTTTCGCTTTGCGGCCAAGTTTCGTAGAACGTATGTAGGCCATAAAGCGAGTTATGGTTGTATTTTAAAATCCTTGTAATTTGTAAAGTAAATGAGGAATTACTTAGGTCAATAGCCGTTTGGTTACATTTCTTACTAATAAAGTTTATTATTCTTGTAAAAAACGCCTAATTTTGAAAACCGTGTAAGAGCAAAATCATGTAATTAAAGAACGTGTAAATTGTGTGTTTATTGTTGATTCATTTGAATCACAGTGTTTCAATTTATTATTTCTTTAATTCAAATGTTTCAAGTTTCTTTTATACTTGTTTAAATTTAAATTAAGTAATTGAAACATCACATTATTATTTATAACATAACATTATTAAGATTGAATAGATTGAGATATAATAAAACAATTAATTAGGAAATATGTTCATTAAATTTATCCAAAAAACGTAATGAAATAAATTTATGCATATTTCTAAATTACTTTACCTAATCAGAACTAATGTCACTTGATCTACATTATAATTAAACCTTTAGTAAGATGAATTTTCAATATATAAGTCATTCAACTGTTAATTTATGTAAATGATCCGCAAATCTAGTTCTCCAAATCTCTGTTCATCTCATCAACAGTTATTCATCAAATCACGCTTTGTCGCAAAACGTATAATGCAATTAACGAATTAATCATTCAGTTACATCAAAATACCTCGCCTCGTTTGCAGAGCGGCGCAACACCCGAAATTAATACCAAATCATCGTAACGGATCTTTTTTTTAATAACTATTTTTTGGCGATCCCCAAATTTGGGACACGCCAATGTCGAGGTCGCAATTACCCACAATAAATATCGACATGTATATTCATTTCTTTTTAATTACGTTACATAAAAAAATAAACATTCATTAATAACTCACGTCAACTAACAAATCGCTGTTTACGAACGCCGAAAATCAACCGTTTCTTGCGAAGAGATTCTCGCAACTGCGACAACTTTAACTTCTTGCTATTTACCATCATTGGAGGGAGGATCGAAATTTTCGAAATTGATGTCGTTATGCAAAATGCACCCATTGTGTGCGCGTTAAATGATTTGTAAACGCAATTCGTCATTGTATGCAATATTAACGTAATTATCGTTCCTCTTTCCTCGCGATTTCTCGCAGTTGCATAAAGAATAAAGTTAAGTTATCTGCGAGATTCGATGATGGCATCTCCCATCCCATTCGATGCGATTA
>JAFMTC010001202.1:0-11756 GCA_018845635.1 Nicrophorus orbicollis
ATTAAGTCTCAATTGTGCACAAAAAGTCACTTGTGCATACTAGTAAAGTAGTAGAAGTCGTAACTTCTCTTGATGTACTGGTATACACCAGTGATTCATTGTCCATGATTGTGGCCAAATGGGAAACGCTCGTCACGTGATGAATGTCGATATTCTTAACAAGATACGTAAAATTTAGCAATTATTTCATGTTATATTATTGAAAATTTTTAGTTTAAAAATAAATTTTATATTTCGTATAAAGCCGAATTTCATTCTTGTTTATATTCCATTCAAATAGAGAATTTCGTTGGCAGCCGAAAATAGGATTCCACTGCAAATGAAGCAACAACAAGCGCGGATAAATAAAACGTCACGTTATCCGACGGAGAATAAAAGAACTTGCAGATTTCCAGCATTGCCGTTCCATTAGCAAATCGATGTTTTTGTTGTTATTGCAATTATTTCAACCGTTACCATTTAGCGAATCTTAGAATTGCTTAAAAAATATTGTGTGTGCATGTTAAACCGCTTGACAAATCGCGGCGTGTAAAGTTTTCGATCAAACAGTCAAATCCATTGTGCGTACGACAAATATTTGTGCATTGCGTCACTAGAAAACTTTTCTATTTAGCGTAACGTTTAGCACCGACGTAATATATAGTCCACGATTTGAGAATTATTCAGGTCCTAGTGGGTCCAAAATGTACGTTCGTATGAACGTAGAGTACGTTAGAACAAACGAAAGATTTGTATACTAAATGGAACGTAATTTTATGCAGTTATATACGAATTCATCTTCCAAATAACGAAGATAGGTATATAGTAAGTAATGTACGTAAACTGATCTAATAGTGTATTAATATTAAGGAACAATTACTAAATAATAAGTATGTAATGTTATAACTAATAAATTTTACATTGTTTTAAAAATTTGCATTATATTACTGAAGAAAATTAAAGCTTTAAATAATTTTAAAATATATTTAAAGAAATTATCTGTAACATTTTTAGTAACGATAAATATAAAAATATAAATTTAACATTTCTGTATTGCAAGATTTCTATATGTGCACACAATTCAGCCCTTTTTAATAGCTTTGTTTTAAAAAATCAATGTTATATAAAATTATTATATACATATTAATTTTCAGAGTAGTTTTTATGAACAAAATTATTTTGTTGTGTGCTGCCAATTTCTTGTAAAGACGAATATCTTTGTTTCAAATATGAACTTTTCAGGTAATCTACATTGTATTAAGGTGGTGTTTCTCTGCATACATTTCTAAATTTCATTACTTGTACAATAACTTATAAAGTACATATTATTAGAACGACCTCACATATTTTATTTGTAAAATGTAGTGGAATTACATTACACAATTTGGCATAATTTTTGTAAACTATTGCATCACTAATTCGATATAGTATTTGAATAAAATAGTATTTCAGAATAAGTTGTAACTGCTAAAAAAAAATTCAGGTGATCATATACCATTTCTATATCCGAGTCAAATAGAAATTACAACAATTTGAACAGCTTTTAAATGTTATAAAAATTCAATTTTTATATATAGATGTTGCAATTTATGAAAATAAATGCAGCCGGAGTCAAGAAATAGATGACAAAACAAAACAACAGAATTTCTCGGGCCACTTTCCAAAGCGTCAGACGAAAATGTTTTTCCATTCAAAAACAAGAAAGATAAATTGTATTGTAGATCATTTGTTTGGGTATTTGTTAGTGCCAATTGGATATAAAGACAAACATTGTCTTAAAAAAGGCTGTAGATTCTTATAGAATCGATTTACATTTAAAGTAGACTACACTGATGTGAAATGGAGTTCGTAAATGAATGAATCTTTATAGCAAATTAGTTAACAATTTATATGTATAAAAACGTTCTTCAATATTTTTCTTGGGATCAACAGAAATTTGTTTAAATAAATTAATAATTTTCTTGATCTTATTGAAATAATTCAAACTACATTTTGGTGTAGTTTTCACATTATTGCATCGTTCATTTGATGCAGTATTTTCGATTCCATGATAAAACAGAACATGGATATAATGAATACTGAAAGACTTGTGTTGAATAAATAATATAAAAATAAATTGATGACCTGTATTACATATTTGTTTGGTATTTTGTGAATGGTTCATCGTTGATGACAAATCAGAACATGCACTAAATTAAAAATGTAAAATCTTTATTTCTTGACAAAACAGAACATTGATTAAATGAAAAAGTAGACCATAGAAATACATGTTTTGCTAAAAGAGTTGTGGTTTCTGTTGCATATTCTATTTTGTCTGGAATTTTGTGATAAGTTCATTGTTTATATTCGATTCTATGACAAAACAGAACATGGACAAATGAAAATGTAAATCATAAAAAAACATGTTTTGCTGAAATACTTTTCGTGAATTGATGAACCGTTGCATGTTCTATTTTGTCTGGTATTTTCTGATAGATTGATCGTGTTGTGTAAGTAGCGAATGTATGTTCTGTTGATTGTTGACTTACCCCGTTTTTGGAGTAGATCTGTTGGATGGCGGCCAGGGTACCGGAATGTCCGTGTTGATGTCCAACCGCAATGCTGCGGTTAGCTTGAGACTGCAGTTGGGTCTTGATGAGGAACAGAGGGCTTCCGAAGAAGGCGCCGGCGGCACCTGAAAAGGCGCTCGCCGTGAAGCTCCTCCAGAAGATCGTCTTGCCATTCTGATCCGTGAGGTAGCCGTTCTTGGTCAAGTACTGATACGTGCCCAGCCGTACGCTGTTCCTGATGAAATGCATGAACAGGGCCGGCGTGAGGCCCTTCTGCAGACCGAGCAATCCGTCGTTCTGCACGACGACGACGGCCGCATGGAAGACGTTCCGGTAGTGAACGGTGTGGTGACCCTTCGCCTTCAGCTCTCCTTGCAGCTGCATCCGAGTTTTCAGCACGTCCAGCGGATTGCTGAAAACGCTCGCTCCGGCCGCGGAGATACCTCCGATCACGAAATCCATTCTGGTTCAAATCAGACGCGGCCCATCACCCGGCACCTGCAGGATACGAATTAGAACTCGTCAGAGAGTCACGCCGGAGTCAACTTACAAATAGACAATACGAATTCGGCTTTTATTTTTATTGATGGTGAGTTATCGATCATCGATCGCGCGACTCCTATCGTTCCACTAACTACCTAACTAGCGCGTAGAGTTAGTGATGAGCGCCCACGACTCGCGCGAATGCGCTTCTAAAAATATTTGGTTTCGGCGCGTTCAAAATAAACATTCGCTTTCTATCCCCATTCGGCATACCAAAATCCTACTTTATTTTTTGCTTGCTTGCCGTGTGTGAGTCTCTTCTTTGATGCTTACTACTATTATTATTTATTTCGTACCGTATTTTCGCGCAAAGTTCACCGCCACGGATGACGAGACGAGAAAAATGGAAATTCACTTGGGCTCCCGTCCAAAGGTACTCACGAAAAGCAAGATTCCCTCCATCGTCAGAGAGGCGAAAATAAATTTCAGTACGAGCACGCACGTTTACGCAATTCGCTTTCAGCCAGCCGCACACATATGCGTACAAACATACACATGAGATCACATGATTCATGGGAATTAATCTAAGCCAATAGACCACGGCGACGAGGCTCTCCTTATCCGAGGCGGGAAATCTCATCGGCACCTAACAGATGAAATCTCTTATCGCACACATCATTGTTGTTATGTAGATTAGAAAAATGTTCTCAAAAACTGTTTTCGATAAATCTGGTCAAAATCCAAAGCGAAACATAACTTACGTTGACATTTTACGAAATCGCTTGATTTTAGTGCAATCTAGATAGTTTATACAACTTTGTTTTTGTAATAGGCAAAGCATCAAAAGAAATATTTTTTATTTCCTTTTTTAAAGCTAGTACTAACAAATGTGAAATGAAAAACAGAAGATTATTGGAGATTGATCCAACAACCAAACTCCACTAACAAACTTAAAATAAATTCACTCATGCATATATATTTAATTTTCAATAATCCCAAAACGAGTAGGTACAACGTGTGGTTCAAAACGCTTCAATCTTCGTCAAAGTGACTCTGTATGTATTAATTCAGTAGCTAATTGGTTTGGATGATCTTCCAGCCGATGTTGATATCTTGGTTTAGGTATCTCTTCCTTTACAAAACTGATGTTAGTGTAGTGGTGAATGTATTCATTTGTGGAGAACCAAGGAGCATTGGTAATTGCTCTGAGCGTCTTGGACTGAAACCATTGTATCACATCAATTCTTGAATTGCAGACAGAGCCCCAAAGGTGTATACCGTAAGTCCAAATAGGTTTTATGATGGTCTTGTATAGAAGTAATTGATTCTCAACAGAGGTTGGCGAGTGTTTTCCCATTGGCCAATGAAACCCTTTTAGTTTCAGGTCCAGCTGTTTCCTCTTTGTTAGTAGGTGTTTCCTCCACGTCAGGCGTCTATCAAGATGCATACCCAGATATTTATCATCCTGAACCTTTGGTATGGCACGGCCCTTCAATGATACGGGTGGGCAAGTTTCGTGTCTCACTGTGAAGGTCACGTGTACTGACTTGGCCGCATTGGCCTTCATTCTCCACCTTCCGAGCTAGCAAGAAACGTCGTTCAAAAGATATTAGACACATGCTTTGGAAATCTATCAATTAGTCGTTTGTTTCGTAGTATGGAGAAATCTTCTCAAAAACTATTCTATTTTGTTCGATAAATACGGTCAAACTCCAAAGGGAAACATGTATTCTCCACCTTCCGAGCCAGCAAGAAATGTTGTTCAAAAGACACATGTTTTGGAAATCAATCAATTGGTCGTTTGTTACGTAGTTTGGAAAAATCTTCTCAAAAACTATTCTGTTTTGTTCGATAAATCCGGTCAAAGTCCAAAGGGAAACATATTTTACGAAATCGCCAAATTTTATTAGAATCCTGATGGTTTATTTTTATAATAAACAAAGCATCTAAAGATGTTTGTGATATGATTTGCAATAACTGTTGAAATAATTCATAAATTAAAGTGATAATTGGTTTAATTAAGAGAAGTCACATGCAGAAAAAAATTGGAAATTATCACCATTGAAATTTGAAGTTAATATTTTATTGTTATTTTGTTAAAAATATCAGAATTCTGCTCTTTTTTTGTAACATTTTTTCATTATTACGATAAAATAAACATCTAAAGATTGTATTTCTGTAAACTTGTTAAGTCAGTTATAACATAGTTCGTTGTATAATTTTGGAAAGATTTTCTCAAAAACTGTTTAGTTTTATTTTATAAATCTAGTCAAAATCGAAAAAGAACGGTAATGATTTTATTACTTTAAGAGATACTTTATTTAGCTAAATATAACATTGTTATTGTAATAAGCATGAAAGCATCAAATAATATCTCTGATATGTTTTGTAATAGATGTTGAAATAATCAATAAATTAAAGTGAAAATTAAGGAGAAAATGATTGAAGTTAATGCATTTATTTTCATGTAAATAAGGTTAATATACAATTTTACAGCAAAATATACAAAGATTGCATTTACATGTTAATCATCATCACGTAACAGATGGAATCAGATAGTTCGTTGTGTAAATGTGGAAAGATATTCACAAAAACTGTTTTGTTTAGTCGATGATTCTGGTCTAAATCCAAAGAGAAACAACATGGTTTCGTTGGAATTTTACGTAATAAGAAAAGATGTTTTGTAATACTTGTTGAAATAATCTATAAATTAAATATAAATTAAAGCGAAAATTGTTTTAATTAAAAACAAAACAGAAATATAAAAGTAAATACTTTTGAAGTCTCTATTTTTCATTAATACACGAATATTTGTATGTTACAGTATAATATAGAAAGATCTACAGCCCTTTGTCCCAATTTTTGGTTAATAAATATGTTAAACAATAATATAGAAAGTTTATACTGAAACTAAATTTACATTTTTTTAAATATTTAAATACTAATTTAATTACATAACTGACGAAAATTACTATTAAATAACATGAAACCTCTTATCACGTAGTTTGCTATGTAAATTAGACGTTTTTTCTCCAAAACTGTGTTGTTTTGTCTCGTCCGAATCGCGACATTTGATAAATCTCCATTACACAATTTGCTTCCGTTGCCTTTTTACGTAATCGCCTGATTTTATTACAATCTAGATAACTTATCTAACTTAATACAACTTTGGTTTTGTGAGAATTTCAAATTTCACAAACTTTACCTTAAAAGTTTCAATATTGGTTTTTTGAATGAATATCTACATAATTTAATATTCGAAATTCTCAATTTGAATCTGTGTTTTTTTCTTGTAATATTATTAATTATCCATTTATGTTACAAGAAATTGTATATTTCACAAACTCAATGCAAAATTTAAATAGTTTTTCTAAATAATTACATGATCTGTACTTCTAATAATATCATTTTCTAGTACGAAATAATTGTTCTAAGAAGTTGAAACATTGTAAAATATATCTATATTTAGATAATTACTAATTTGAAAGTCTCAATTTCAAACTGTTTTTTATTCTCTTCTAACATTTTATCCATAATTATCTCAAAATACTGAGAATAATGAATAATGTTATAACAGGAAAGAACCAATAACTTAATATAGAAATTTTCAATATGTTTTTTATACTTACATGATTTATAATTCTAATAATATCAAGATCACACAACAATTCTTCTGAGAAGTTTTAACATTGCAAAATGTACTTCATTTTTATCAATTTGAAGACCTTAATTCGAATGTGTGTGCTTTTCTCCAATACACTTATACCTCGCTATACGGCCGCTCTTTATACGGCATTTCGCTATAACGGCCTTCTTCAATTAAGGCACGTTTTCGATTTACGGCCTAAAATATTTCGCTATAACGCCAAAAAAAACTTTCGATATATCTACATATTGTCAATCTTGCGCAAGCGCAATAATTGATTCGTTATACGGCTTTTCGATTTGCGACCAAGTTTCGTGTAACGTATCTAGACCGTAAAGCGAGGTATTAATAATTATCCCAAAATACTGAGAATTGTTATGAGAAGTTGCAGCTTTGCAAAATGCACCTAAATTTAAATAATTTACAATTTGAGTATATCAACTAGAATATGTATGTTCATTGGAATAACGTTACAAAATATATCTAAATTTAAATAATTATCAATTTGAACGCCTCAATTTACACCTGTTTTTTTTACAAACATTAATTATCAATAATTGTTTCAAAATACTGGCAATAATGTATTTATTACAACAGGAAAGATAAAATTACCAAAAACGTAAAGTATAAAGTTTCTTCCTACATTAATACAATTAATTATATCAAGTAGCTAATGAAAGTGCTTTAATAACAAAGCAATTGTTCGAAGAATTGAAAAAGCAAGCAATTTTACCAAAATCTATATAGTTACCAATTTGAGTGTCTCCTCCATTTAAATCAACAATCCAAGTCTACTCCAATAGTGCAGATGGGAAACATTTGTTGACCTCCTTTGTAAAATGTTACTGGTCGATACTGTCAATGTCAATTAAAATATACACCCACAAATCAAACAAATCACAAACAACGATAGAAGAGAATGATGATGCAAGTATTTCTTCATTTTGTTAACACACTCTAATTTGATTAATTTCAAACCTCTGCTTTATTTAATCCAATTAGATGCAAAAAAAAAACAACACCAAAGGAGTTCAATAATCTTTGTATCTGTTTGTATCTTCCTTAATAATTAATTAGAAACATCACATGGATAAAATCCTTTTTCTCATCAGGAAATCATAAGTTTTTAGGAGGTGCTTCATCATTCGCAAATTATTTAATCTGCTTTCGAGGTTAAAGTTTCTGAAACAAATTATAAACTAATTAATAATATATTTGTTCATATATGAATCACTTATTGCACAGCTGATTAATATAATAATTCAATTAAATTCAAACGAACACAATATCTAATAACAATTAAGCTTATTTGGTTGCCTAATCTATTAAGTTATA
The DNA here is from genome assembly GCA_018845635.1 of Nicrophorus orbicollis. Lineage (NCBI taxonomy): Eukaryota > Metazoa > Arthropoda > Insecta > Coleoptera > Silphidae > Nicrophorus > Nicrophorus orbicollis. Next base: position 7,993 of record JAFMTC010001202.1, read on the forward strand.
ACATTGCATAACCTAGAAATCAACATAGAGAACTGATTGGAGTATATAATAGTATATAATTTTTGTTATAATAATGCCAGAAGAATCTACTTCCAACGAAGATAATAAAGAAACTCCACATTTCGAATATGAGTGGATGGTAAATTGATATTTCTCAGTCAAACTTTTATAATTATCTTAATTTAATTTGTAGATTAGACCCTGCAATGTATATGAGGAAGAATATGTTGACTGCAGATCCATTCGAGGCAGGCTGCACCAGAGATTTGTCCATGGCTCAAGTGTGGATTGTTCGCAGTGGAAAAGGGATTACGATAACTGTGTTAAATGGGAGGAGAAGAAAGACCTTAAAGCTGCCGTGAGTTTAGATATGCTTTTTTTTTCACTTGTTCATTTATTTCTTTTACATCTAATTTATGATCGATTTTATAATTGGCTATTCATTTAATTCCTAAAGTTGATTATCGAATAATGGAGATTGGCTAATCAAATCTTCATATTTCAATTAATTCTAATAGATTTGTGTTTATTTTCATGTTGTTTTTCTATGTTTTAGAATGAATTGATTAAGAGTGAAATAAAACGAAGAAAAGAAAGGCTGCAAGCACACATTGAGAACGATACTTGGGGAAAAAGGAAAGAACCACCAACCGATTGGAATAAGCCTTTGCCCGAGGAGATGCAGAAGCAATATGAGAATTCATATCTTCATATAAAGAATATGGAGATGAAAGGTGAAATTGCTCCGACCGTTGATAGTAAATGTTCGATAATGTAACTCTGATGACCGCTTCAGAATTACTTGAATAGTCCAATAATTCATGAATGAATGAATTGTGCAAGTGCACTGCCTCCTGGGAACGGGTGAATTTGTAAATTGATATAGATCGATGTTATGTAATATATTGAAAAAAAATAATACACGAACGAGTATATCGTTTACATGACTAATTAATATCACTTCGATTGGTTTCTTTTTAATAAATTTTACAATGTTAAAATTATATTATCTAAATCAACGATTTCCAAACCTCGTATCTATAGGTGACCTGACAAAACAGAACATGTCAGATCGGAAAACTTATTTATTAAAACACTTGGGCTTTGCAGCTCTGTTTCTATCAAACGCCTAAAATTCTCCATATAAGCAGTAAACACCTGCACTTTGCAGCTGCGATTAAAAAAGCATTAATAATCGATATAAGGAGTGAGAACTTTAACTTTGCAGTTGTGTTTTTATCAAACACATTAACTTTTTATATAAGGAGTTACGTATAATATTCAAAATATCCATTTAAATAATATATACTTATTTCAATGAATAATTTGTTATGTCCCAGAATGGTTTAAGAAACACAGTGTAAGATTTCTTTATTGTTATTGGATGTGGAGCCTTATTGTGAATTTTAAGTAAACTCGATTGGTTTAACAATAACTTTATTCTCAAATGGTTAAGTGGTACTCTTCTAACACTATGTTCTTCTTTTCATCCCCAACTAAGAGTATTGTTTAATCATCGGATCCCCAATTAAGACTGTTGGTTATTCCTCTTAATTGGGATTAAGACTAATTCTAAATACGTATTACAAATATAAGATCAACTATGTTAATGGTAGTGGGAGTTGTGATTTGGCTTTTATCCATAAATTGCTGATTATGCATTCCTGTGGGAACGGTTCGTTGACCGGAGTCGGTCCGTGCTGCAATTCATCTACTCTGCATCTTCTGGTGATAACTCTCATCTACAGGTGCATATGGGAAATGCGTATCGTATTTGAATATCCGGTACAGTATATAATATGTACATGCAATCACAATTGAAACTTAAAGGATGTATCAATATTTGTTGAACTGCATTCAAAGTGATTAGTCGATTAAAAACATTGATTTATATAATTAATATTTATTAATTAAAGCAGAAGAGGGTGCGTTATCAGAATTTTGAAGTTAATCAGTTAGTAGCTATAATTAGACTTATAATTATGTTTGATGAACTGTATTCAATGTGATCAATCAATTAATATTTTGTATGTTATATGAAACAGCATTTGATGAACAGTATTCAATATGATTGTTTAAGACTAATCGAAATCAGATGTGTGAAAACCTATTAGTATATTAATGAACATTTAATAAGAAATTTAGCAGGATTATTAAATGAATATTTTATAGACATTTCTTTAATTGTTGTCATATTGGCGTTATAATTTTTTGAATTAATTTTAATCAGTTGGTAGCTTCTACTGCGCATGCGTTGATACGAGAAGGGAGACGTTCAGTTGTCGTTCGGCTTTGAAAGCAATCACGAACACCCCCGCTTTTGAACATTCAAATTGGCGTTTCAATTAACCAAATTATCCTGTGGTCAGTGAAATCCATCATCGGGATCACGATCCAATCGGATTTGGGTGCAATCAAAGGATACGCCACTAAAAAAAAGATTCGCATTTCGTAGAAAGTCTCCTAATTTGTTCACCCATTGTTTGTGTGGGTCCTGTTAACATTTGATTGTCCTGGAATAATTAGTAATTGAGAAATTCGCGTTAATTAATTGCAAATTTGGTGGCGTCCAAAATGGCGAAAGGACGCTCTTTTTGCTCCGCCCACTTTCTATTGTTAAACATTGATACCAATGCATTTTTATTGTTTGCAATAAAAATGAAGTGCGTATTACCTGTTGGTGCGATCGCAGCGCCACTACTTCACAGTTGTGCGCGGAGCTTTCGTAAGTCAACATCATTCCAATTAGAAATGGCTAATAAACAGTGAAAATTCGTGGCTTTTTTTATTAGATTTAAGTGGAACTTGAAACGTAGCAGTTTCGTACATGCTGATCATATGTGAGCAATTGTATTTCTTCTCATGTTTTTCCTCTTCCAGCTTATTTTTTAAAGATTAATTCGATATTTATATGGATGCAAGGTATTAATACCAGGTCATTCTATGCGTGTTATGCTCTCAGTGATACGCATAGAATGGCAAGACCGTCTGTGCGAAAACCTTCTCGAGGTGCATCCGTTGAGGGGTTGTTCGTATTCGAATATACGAGCAATCACCGACAAATCACAGCGGCTCTAGGGGTCGCGTTCCCCGAAATTTCAATTTTTACAATTCGCGGCAGGTGTCGTTGAGACTCAGTCTCTCATTCTGTTTACAGTGTTTGTTCGTTTCTTTGAAGATATTTTATAGCTTATAGCTCTTGTTCTTCAACCGGCAAGTCTCGTTGTTCAATTCGTAATTGATTAATTAGTATCACGGATCGGGAGTGTTAAAATTCCGGTAGTATAGTGTGTATTTATTGCGAAATTATTATGCGTGTTCTTCGTGAGTGCCATCCACGAGGGCTGAGATTTGGGTACATCCTGATGACATCAAGTGGTAAGTGAATTAATACTACACATTAAGACTCATTACAACAATCCCTCTCACCACAAGATAACATATTAATATTTTGCCAATCAACTTCTTAAATTCTTTTCATCTTTTTTTAGCTGTTCCAATCTACGAGGGATGAGATTTGGATAGATGCTGATGCAGGTTGTGCTGATACCGAAGACATCAAGTGGTAAGTAATTTAACGCCCCTCGATATTCATTAAAACACTCACTCTCTCCTCAACCTTATTGACCATTTTAACTTGTAGCCATTCGATTACTTACATTCTTTTTGTTTCGTTTCAGTTGGGTGGATCCCATGATGCTGATAACTTGATGTCTTCTAAGTAGTAAGTGATTTTATACCACACGGGATTCAAAAAGCGCAAG
>JAFMTC010001202.1:13519-57197 GCA_018845635.1 Nicrophorus orbicollis
CTATAGTGGTCAGTTCTCTTTAGTTCGTTTTGCGCTGTTTGTAATACGCCCATTTTGCGCACATTCCTCCAAACTCTCAATCCCCAAAAAAGAGCTTAATAAAAAGTTAATAAACAAAAATATTAAAAAGTAAAAATAGAAAAAAATAAAAATACAAAAAAAATAAAAATACTAATTGAAACAAAAATACAAAAAAAATAAAATACTAAAAAATAAAAATACTAAAAAATAAGAATACTAAAAAGAAAAAAACAGAAAGAATCAAAAATACTAAAAAAAACAAAATAGTACTAAAAGCTTAACCCTTTCCGAGGACTCTCCGTCCCTTCCTAGAACCGCCGAGTCTCCGGTTCGAACATACCCTTATTCCTTCTGTGTATCCTTATTTTGCCCCCATGTACTGCGCTTGAGGAATTGAATGGGTCGTAATTTATATATATATATTTGTAGATTATTGTTGAATAGTATATTTGATACTAATTGTGTAAACTGTTATATCTGTGTGCTCTCTTTCAGGTGTAGTTTTATTATTTTTTTATTTTATCCTTTTTGGACACAGTATTTCCTTCTCTTCCAAACTTTCCTTATAATTAAGGTGACCAGATTTCAAAATTCGGAATTCGCGATTCAATAATTATATATAATATTTTATTATAATAAATCAAACTCAGTATTCATTCTTAAACAAAATAATAAATATATACATTTTATGCATTTAAACTTTTACATTCTCACACTACTGTTTTTCAGATCAAATTCACTTATGATCACCTTACTTATACTCTTTTTCCGGGTGTGCGGTCACGCGTTTCCTCTCATTTACTGTGATGAGAGCAACGTTTCCACGTGGCCGCATGTCCAGGTGCTAATTAAAGGTATATCATCTTTCGAAGATGGTTACCAGGTATTAATTCAAGCGCAAAACACAGCCTCTGAATTGATGCAAGAGCATACGTACACATTTATCTTCATGAGGATGCACCTGTTTATAAACTGAAAATGTGGCGGATCTTTTTTTAATATTATGTTTAAGTTTGCCATTTATAGAAGCCATAATTTACAGATAATCACATAGCAATGAAGTACAGTGTTATTTGATAATCTGTTTAGTTATTTCTTCAGATTTGGTAACATTAAATGTAGTAGCCTAATCGACACAAGGTAGTCGCATTGGAGTAATTACTTATATACAACATTTAGATAGGGTTATATCGTTTTATTTTATAGTTCCCGGTAACTCGCTTGGAGCTCCACTGGATGAGATGGCACGCTACTAGATAACTCCCTTGGTACTCTGTTCTTCGACATCTATAAATTCTGATCCAGATCCTACAAATATGAATTGTGGACAGACTGAGGGTTGAAAATCTTCAGATCGTCCTGCTCCGTAATAAAAACTGTTGTGTCTACGACCTCAAGTCTTAATACTTTAATTGAATTATCAACTGATCTTGAAATATTACATAAAGAGAACGAAAAATTATGCATTTCAATCTCCTATAATGAAGAAATAATAATAATACTATTTATTGTAGCAACAACCTAAAGTAAAGTACAAACTGAAACTAATGGAAATACATAGAAAATAAAATATAAAAGTAGTTTCTATACACAAATAAGTTCTTTCTGTCTAATTTATCAGTATAAATCCAATGTACCGCTTGTGCAGTTACTATCAAATACAAACCGTAAAATGAATTATAACTCTCATGTTAAATTACTCGAGTTATTGAAAAGAGGAATGAACTTCACACTGCCAGAACGGAGATGATTTGCTATTTATGTAATCTTTTTTTTTATCGTCAGTTATATGAAAATTATAAAACTTTGCATAATGAATACTAAATACTTGTAAATATTTATAAATTTCGTTATTCAAATTGCAATCATATAAAATATATAAAATTCTAGTTTATTAAAACGATAAATACTTTGATCAACTTTCTGTAATGGTGAATAATTATTGTTCTCTTAACATTGGGATTGAGCTTTTTACTACATTTGTATATTTATATATAAACATGCATTTGGATAGTTTATTAACAAAATAATATTGAAACTAATTAATTTAGAAGAAATTAGATTTTTGAAATTTTGACATCTTGTAACAGACGTATTACTGATAGCACGAAGATGATAATAGACTCATTAGAAATGTAAGGTTTTCTTCTTTAAGGCACATATACAGTTATTTAATTATGTTGGCCAATTTTAGAATAATCATTGAAATATAAAGTATACGTTTGATTGATGAGTATATTTGGTTGCCTATAATAAGATTATTTAAATGTGGAGGAAATATTCAGAGTTGAGCAAAAGGACCTCCAAAACAAAGAAGAAAAAGCAATTAAGCAACTTATGAATCTGCGCGAAAATTTGCAAAAAGTTTATTAGTTTCAAGGCTAACAGATTAATTTAATTATATTTTTAAACACGATTTTCTTAAAATTTCAAAATTTCTAAATAAAAAACTGATTTTAGTTTTTTAAAAAACTGATTTTAGTTTTTTATTACAGAAGCATAGTTATTAAGCCATTTCGTATCACTGCATTTCATATGAAAATTAGCAAAAAGTGTATTGATTTTAGAGTAATTATCTTAGAGCCAAGTCTGTTTAAGTTGGTGACCGAAAAACTAAGAACAAGTAAATACAGAACACGAAAAGTAAAAGCATGCTTAAGCAGAAGAAACAAAAAAAAATATATAATATTCTATCTTAGTAGTTTATAAACTAATTCTTAACAATAATAGAAAGTGGAAATCAAGATTTAAAAACATAAAAGTTTATCAAAAATTCAATTCATTTCAAAGTTTTGCATATATTTTTGTAATCCGGTATGAAGGGGTGATCTTTTCATACAGTAGTATTGTCATATGTGTTTGCCTATTTAAATATGCACCCTTGCATTTCAAAAGATAAATCAGACATATGGTAGGTGATAAATCTTATATATTTTTGTAATTAAAACTATTTACATAGTTGAATTACCCATCCAAATACTTTGTTAAACACACATTATTTATCTGTCTTAACAATGTATCATCCCAATATATCTTTAAAACATTAATAAATTTGATTAAAATATCACAACTTAAATAGAATAAAATGATATGACGTGTCATAATTTCTACACTTTATAATTGTATTTAATTATCAAATTTCTCTATTCATTATTTCCCAGAAATCCTATATTTAATTATTTCTATATAATAAAAAAAATCAAATCATTTTTTTTAACAAACTTAACATAAAATTGTTAAAAAGTATTAGATTCAATGGTTTATAACATTCAATAAACGATTCAGTATTAAAAATCTTCAAAAAATAGACTAATATTAACTAAATTAAAGTACAGAAAGACCTAATTTGGACCAATCAAGATGTTGAAATAAATAATTAAAATTAATGAAATATCTGCATTTGTTTGAAACATAGATAAACTGAAGGCTCTATGCTAAACTTTTGCAATTCAAAATAAAGAAATTAAACATTTGCCAGAAGTAATCTAAAATTAAATAAATTGACCAATGTCTATGCTATTTGAGAGAATAGGAGAGAAAGACATAGGGTGGATACAAGTAATGTATTCTGTGATGTTGTATAAAGATATTTCCTTTATCCATCTGGGAATATTTAAAAAGAACATTCATTAGTAATTTTCCCCCAAAATAATGGCAAAAGGGGGAGGTTTTCCACGCTGACGTCACCCCATTGTTACCGGATGTCTGCTACTGCCCTTGTTAGTATTCATTTGTCGCTACCCCTGTTTCAAAATTACATTTCCTGAACCCCAATTTTGTCCATTTACTTTTAATCGCATTTCCACAATATCCGTGCACTACTTCTAAAAAATTATAATAATAAGGTTAAAGTTTCTATTGATCCAAAAATATTTTCATTTTATTTTGTAGAAAATATTCATAATCGATGTGTTTTTCAATAAATCTACTCTACACAAATAAGAATTTGAAAGTTGTTAATGTTGATTTATAAAGAAACATATTATTTGTAGAATTAATTTATAAATAGAAAATGTAACTAACGTCAAAAGTTTATAATCAAAATTTGTAAGTTTTATTTGTTTTTTTCTATATAATAAGGTGAATTTTATTGAGAATTGTTAAGAAATCGCAACTTACTTGAATTATTTAAATAAAATGTAAAGCCTTTTATTTTAACAACTATATGTAATTCAGTTTTTATCTCAATAGTTTCTTTATTTAAGAATTACATTTGTTATAATTATTTTCCAACAGAATCTATGTGGTCTGCTATAAATTATTGAATTTAATAATATTAACTACAATAAGTTAAAACAGAAGTTGTTATACCAGTCTCCATTCTCAAGTTAGAAACCATTACAACACAAATAAGTTTCACCGAAGTTGAGAATCGTTATAAATAATTAGGTTCCGTTACAAATATGTTACAAACTAAGAACAAGTAAAAACAGAACAGCGCAAATACAGTACAGTGTCTAAACAACATGTAAATTATAGCAGTTGTTGTGGTTCATCTTTTTTGCATGTTCAGTTTGTTTTTCGCATGTTTTGTTTTTACCGGTCCCAGTCAAAGTCCCGACATTAGACTTCCCGTCGGGCTAACGGATGTCGGGAATTTGATATAGTCGGGCTAATGGATGTCGGTATAACGGATGTCGGGAATTCGATACAGTCGGGCTAACGGATGTCGGGTAAATGAAGTAGACCCTGTTTTTACTTGTACTGAGATTTCAGGTATACCAAAAAAAAGAGTTGATTAACGCAGATTATAAAGTATATTTATTTATAGTTAGGTATTATGATTTACAACTATTATAAATTTCATTTGCATTTGATGAATTTTTTGAATAAATTTACTTTTTATTTACAATTCGGTAGCGCCTGTTGAAAAATCATAATACTGAGCTTTGATAATAAAGAAATAACAATTCTTGGAATGTCAACGTGAGAGTTAGACTAAACAAGTTCAAACTGTTGGCTTGTATCGTATGCTTGTTTTATTTACAAGAGGCGAACACGATGTTATTGTAACGCAGTAGTCCACTATTGTGTCTCCATAAACAGGAATTTGAACCCACGAAAAGAATGCTACCTTCTACTAAAACTGTAATATATATAAAAAAACTGCGTTCAAACGTAATACTTTGACAATTAACTTATGACTTATGAAAATATTAGTATAATTTTAATTAGTAAATTACACTGTAATTAAGTTAATATTATAAAACAGTTCAATTTCGAAAAAATATAAATAAAGAAAGAAATTTTTGGTTAGTAGTATAAAATGCGGTTTTCAACGAAACCATACCACAGGATGTACACACATGATTCTTTTAACGCCGCACTTGTATTTTATTTACGTGTGTTTCAAACATATGACGACAATTCAATTATGCAATTTGTTGTGGAAATGAATGGAAAAGACGCAGTAGTTTATTTTTATAGAATATTTCTTTGTTCAATGTTAACTGAATTTAGTTATAACAATTATTTTGATTGGATAACAATTACAGTTAGTATTACGATTTTTATTAAACATTCATGAGCAATCAATTGAAATGGTATTGATTTCTAACTGTATTTTTATTTGCGCCAATTTTGGTGATAAATGGAACCGGAATTAATAAATAAATTAAACATTGAATATTGGTTTGTACACTTCCTGTCCATTCTAATAGACTAAAGAATTAAATTTGTAATTAGAAAATGTGTAAAATTTATATTGTTTTGCAAATTGTGATGATAAAATGCAAATATTGTGCGCACTCAATATAATAATATATTTGTTTACTATTCACTACGTGCTAGTTAATTAGATGACTGTGCTTGAACAAGATTATTTTTAATATGAGTAACAGATAACAAAAAACAAGCATATGGCATGTCTATCTATTTATATCTTTATATGTTATTCTTCTAATTCTATTATATTTAGCTGACAAATTAAAAATCAGTAAATGTCTTAAAAAATAAATTTATTAAAACTATCCCCGAACAATTAATTGGTTAGTAATGAAGAGAAAGTTGTGATTTACTAATTGTGTTTACTAATTGAATAACAATTGATAAATACGATTTTGATTTGCATTCACAAATTTACATTAAATTTGAATGAAGATACTGATAATGTATAAGCTCAACTTATTTATGCAAACATTCACAAAAGTTACGTTATTATATAGAATACGGGTCTACTTCATTTGCCCGTCAATCATTAGCCCGACTGTATTGAAGCCCCGACATTCGTTTGATAGAGTCGGGAATTCGATGCAGTCGGGCTAACGGATGTCGGGAAGTCTAATGTCGGGACTTTGAGCGGGACTGATTCAAGAATTATTCTCAATATTTACAATTCTTCATCTTCAATTCTTCCAATTTACCAATTACCAATTTATTGTGAGCTGTAGCAATAGGAATTATGAATTCGCAATAGTAAATATGTACACATTATGTAAAAAACTTTTAATACTTATCCAAGAATCTAATAGGTTAAGACCGTTAGTCTTTCCGCCCATGATTATTATATACAATGGAGAAACTAAATGAACACTATTGTTTACCAATTACATAAGGAGAAAAAAAACATTTAAAAAAAAACAGCTTCTGGGAAAGGGAAATAGCATAATTATTGTGATAATAGATACTGGAAAAGGGTTTGTATGGGATACTTATATTTAGGAGGAGTTGATGGATTTTGAGGGATACAAAATTTGGAGAGAGAGATGATAAATTTGAGTCGTTTGAGATGAATTTCAGGGAAAGGGAGAGGTATCTATCGAGGACTGGAACAATTTTGGTTTTGGAGTAGAGGTCATTTGGAGGGTTATGGAGCGAGAAAAATAACATAAATTTAATGAAATGTGTTTGTCCATAATTGTAATATTTTAAATCAAAATTTATTTATGTAAATTTGTAATTAAGACTTTTATACATTTATTTAGTTAATTGCAAATTATACAATTATTTGTTTTAAAATAAATAGAACATAGTTATATAAAATGCATACTAAAATTAAAGATTATATATGATCAATATTTAATACAAAGAAAATGTAATACATTTCGTTGAAATAAACCAACAGCCCTTAATGAAATTTAAAGATAATTAACAAGATATGATGAAATTGAAGAAATATACTAATTTAAAACGTTTGAGAAAACTTAATAGTGACATAAGTGAGAAGATTATAAATAGATTTATAGCGAAAAATAAAGTTATTTCGTAACTTTTCACATTTGCTGATGATACCGTAGTCATGGCATCACATCAGAACTCCACAGCAGCCTCACAAACACTGCAAAGAAGTTTGGATTCCATCGACTGCTGGCCCAAAAAGTGGAGAATTAGGGCCAATACAACCAAGTTGGTGCAGGTCACATTCAAATGCACCCTCCTGTGACACTGAATGGCTGTGTCCTGCCACAATCAGATGATGCCAAATACTTGGGAATAGATCTGGATAGACGTCTTACGTGGAAAAAACACATAACAACTAAAATGAAACAGCTGGGCTTGATAGTAAAAAGGTTGCATTGGCTGATTGGCAGACATTCGTCCACCTCTATTGACAACAAACTGCTTCTGTATAAAGTTATTATCAAACCCATTTGGACTTATGGAATCCAACTTTGGGGATCCGCCTGCAATACAATAATAGATATTATACAGAGGTTTCAATCGAAAACGCTCAGATCCATTACTAATACACCATGGTTCTCTACAAACGACTATATACACCAATACACAAAAGTCGGAACTGTCAGGAAAGAGATAGCAAAGTCCAGTATAGAATATCACCATCCAAACCAACTTGCTGCTGACCTAACAAATAGGGAATCCCATCAACGTAGATTGAAACGATTCAAACCACAAGATCTTCCTAATCGCTTTAATGATATATGAATGTTGCATGTATATATGCGAATATGATAGCTTTTTTTTTGTTTTGTTGGTCTTTTCTTAATAATTCTCATTTTAGTTATTGGTGGAGTTTGATCGCTGGGCCAATCTCCAATATTTATATATTTTTTACTTTTTTTTTTCACTTTTCCATTTCTGTTACAACTTTTTGTATTCTGTAGATAGATTGCTTATAAATACTTGTTTTAAAAAAAACGTAACTTTGTAATGGAATCGTTAATGCGAAGAGCGTTTCATTTTTGGATATTGCAATGATGATAGAAGGGATAAGTGGGAAATTAATATTTTTCGCACGGAAGAGATAACGGCAATGGAGCATATGGCTCGACCGAACCGCCAATTGTATACATGAATTAAATAATATATAGTGGTGATAGACAATGGGTCTTCTTCGTCCACTTCGTGGAACGGCAAGTGTGAATGAGGATGACTGCATCAGCTGTTGGCGCGGATCAAGCGGAATCGGATTGGCAGGTTGCCGACCCCACCTGCTCACGCAACAATAACCGATCGATCGTGAATACCGAAATAGAGAACAATTAAAAGAGCACACGAATAGCTGAAAAATAAGCGCCGTAGACGGATAACGAAGCGCGTAAGTGGAGAGGTTTTTGTTAGGAACATTTCGTTTTCCTCGGTTGGCAAAGGAATTCCCACGAGTCAGAGTAAGGGGGAAAACGCGGATGGGATACAACAAAAAACTGCTGCGCCAGTAGGAACGCGAAATCTGGCCTGTAGTGTGCGTTGCTCGATTACGGCGACTGTTTGTGACTCATTTTGACTACTATATATTATTTCCTTCGAAACATATATACGAACGTAGTATTTCCAAGGCCTGTGCAGAGGTTCTAGGTAGAGAGTGACGACGAGTCAGTCAATAAGCGCAGGAGATGCACAACGAGTCCCGCTTCGTATGCGAATGACACGGACTCAAAAACAAATTGCTTACATGTTATTTTATATATTTATTATTATTTCTTTTAATACATCCAGAGTACAAATAAACATATCAGTGTGATATCAAATTAAGATATTGTCCAGACGACAATATTACATATATTTATATTGTACATATTAAAAGCTAGTATATTTTTTGCTAAGCGTTAGATCACAACAACAGAGCGTTATTTTAGTAACAAACAAACAAACAACGAAGCAAAGTGTGTTCAATTGTTTTATTACCACCCGTGTGCTGTGATATATCATCGGAGGAGAGCGGTGTACTTCCCCCGGCCGAAGGAGATCTTCAGTGCACAAGCCATGGCGAACAGGGATGATTATTTGACCGAGTACCGGCAGTTCTTCGAGGCCTTCGCCCAAACGGTCAACCCCAACGAGCAACTACCTGTTAAATTGGGCAGTTACAAGTTCATCAACTTGGAGGTTGTCGGAGGCATCATCGACTGGACCACCCAATACCTAACAGAGAAGTAAGTCAACAAAACAAGCAGATTATTGTTACTTTTTCTTATGCAATTCGCCTCTCTCTCTCTCTCACACGCACACACGTTTTTACGTAATCTGCCGTGTGACTACGGTGGCCAGGAATGTTTTTGTTTACATAAATCATCCGCGTCTCCAAAAAACGCTCGCACTTTTCCACATTATTGTTTGTTTGTTTTGCGTATTGCAAGTGATTTTTTTCGCCCATTTTCTCTCCGTACGACGGCATTGTTTATCGCATTTCCGCTGATTGCGCCGGACAAAGTGACATTTCTGTCAAGAGCTGTCACTACAACACCGACGTAAGCCTGGAATCAACCCCGGAGTCTAATCTAATTCAACATACAACATCCTCCGGTTTACTAATCCATACATTTAGCAGAATACATGGATATTCCTTAATGCTAACTTAAGAATACATCAATCCTCAAATGTCACTGTTTAGTTGATGTATTTTTGAAATAATTATATTGATAGCATTTACAAAATAATTATATAATAAATCCGGTTTACTAATCCATCCATTTAACATAATACATGGGATATTCCTTAATGCTAACTCAATAATTCATTAATTTTCAAATTTCGCTGTTCAGTTGATGTTTTTTTTTATAATAATTATGTTGGTATTATCTATACACTATTACAAACAACAAACTCCGGTTTACTAATCCATTCATTTATAACAATAAGTGGATCTTCCTTAATGCTAACTCAAGAATAAATCAATCGTCAAATTTCACTATTCAGTTGATGATTATTTTGTTGTTTAATGCTGTTATTTTTTAAATAATTACGTTGGTATTATCTATACACTATTACAAACAACAAAATCCTCCGGTTTACTAATTCATTCATTTATAACAATAAGTGGATCTTCTTTAATACTAACTAATCAAGAATATATCAATCGTCAAATTTCACTATTTAGTTGATGATTATTTTGTTGTTGAATGCTGTTATTTTTTTAATAATTATGTTGGTATTATCTATACACTATTACAAACAACAAAATCCTCCGGTTTTCTAATCCATCCATTTATAACAATAAGTGGATCTTCCTTAACGTTAACTCAAGAATAAATCAATCGTCAAATTTCACTATTTAGTTGCTTAATGATGTTATTTTTTAAATAATTATGTTGGTATTATCTATACAGTATTACAAACAACAAAATCCGGTTTACTAATTCATTCATTTATAACAATAAGTGGATCTTCCTTAATACTAACTAATCAAGAATAAATAGATCCTCAAATTTCACTATTTAGTTGATGATTATTTTTATTTCTACACTATAAAAAGTAACATCCGCGTTTTTAGAATCCTTCCATTTATGTAAATACATAGAACTTCTCTAATAATAACCCAGGAATATATCAATCCTAAAATTTTACTAATTATTTAATGTTTTCGAAATAATTACGTTGGTATTATTTACAAACTATTGTATAATAAACATGATTATAAAAAAAAGATTTTCAGTTTAAAAAATGTGCTTAATTTTATAGAATATAAAGTGAAATTAATGAAAATACATGTTTTAAATTACATTTTATTAAAAAATACTAGATAATTTAATATTTATTACAAACAAAATTAAATATTGTTATTACATTATACTGCATTTGACATTTTGACACTATAAATGTCATAACTTATTATGTTTAGGAAATTGTAAATATGAGTGAAGTTATCGCATTGTTATAACTTATATTATGTGAGCAAATGTATTAAACATTACTTATTATAAAATATTGCATTTAAATAATTATTATAAAGTTTGTGAAGTTATCACATCAAAAACTTTATAATCACATAACTTACAAGTTTTAAATTAACTAAACATTCATTTGAATAAGATGTAAATAAATATATTACAATTAAATAATTAAAAATTACATTAGCTGCAACAACAATTACAAAAAATAAACTGATTACAATAAAAATGAAGAAATACAAAGGGCTATTGACCATAGGTCTTTCTGTTTTTTTTAATATTATTTTTTTATTATCTTAATTCGCGATGAAAGCTAGTTTAACAATGTATTAATTTGCATATTTTATATAACAAATGTATCCTTGACAGTACAATAAATACGTTAGTTGTTAAATTTTATTCAATTTTAACGTTATATTTAATGGGATCAAATGTAAATACAATGCATAATTTAAAAGTTACTTTTAGCACATTATTGAATGTGTTTTGGAAATGCACATTATTGTTTGCTATTGCTATTAGTTTATTTACATTTAACCATTTTTATCAAACAAATTCATCTTTATCACTTATTAACTAATAGTTTATGTTTATTTATGTATATGTTGTTACATTGTCTTTTAAATATGACAACACTAGCAAAGACAATACACCCATACCTCGCTTTACGGCCTAGATACGTTCCACGTAACTTGGCCGCATAGCGAAAAGCCGTATAACGAATCAATTATTGCGCTTGCGCAAGATTGGCAACATGTAGATATTATAGCGATACATTTTAAGCCGTAAAACGAAAACGTGCCTCAATTGAAGAAGGTCGTTATAGAGAATGGCCGTATAGCGAGTTATCGGTGTATCGTATAAGTTAACATACAGTTTATTTAATTTAATGTAACAAATACTTAAAAAAATATCTAAAAGTGAACGAAATCTCAATTTGATTCTAGTTACTTAATATTTTATTATTATTTGGCAGAATATAGTTAATTTTATCAAATTAATTAAATAATTGGTTTAAAATTTAAAAAAATGTACGTAAAAGATTGGTTCTTTTTCTTTGGGAATTTTCCATACCAAATGTTTTATGAGCTTTCACATAATCACTAAAGCGATAACAACTTATCTTCCTCGATGTTACCCAAGTCCTTAAAGGTGTGAATCGTTGGAAACTATTTCAGGTAAATTTTTACAAACATATTTCTACCTAAAAAACGAAGATTGTCAACTGTACTATTACATAGAATTCTTTCAATTTTAAACAAGTTTTTGTATGAAATATTAAATATTACATTAACATTTATTCTATAAAAAATAATTTATACTGATTATTTAATTGATATCCTAGAAAGTTTACACAAACTTATCAAATTGATGTGATAACAAATTGCAATTCAATTATAATTAATATAATTTAATACTAATTACTTGCATCCTGTTATTTTGATCAAATATTTTTTTTTGGGTAATTTATTACTCAACATTCTTGGAAACATTCAGAAAACTTATTATTATTTTTTGAGTAAATTTCCAACAAAAATATTTTGTTTTCATTCTAGAATAGAGTAATATGAAGTGTATGGAGCAATAATTGCGTGTCGTAGAAACATATTTTGTTTTGGACTGACAACAAAACGTGTGAGTCACGTGTAAATTCATTGGGTTGATTCATTTTCAGATGCTTTGACTGAATTCTCGGTACGTGTAATTTGTATTTATATCATTGGAAGGCACCTGTTGCATGAATAACTAAGTAAAGTTGATAATTACCGTCGAATTACAGTTGCATGTATTCACAGGACAATATTATAATGTTGAATTATTTAGACTCGCTTTGAATAACTAATAGACATTTCAGATCAGTTAAACGTTTCATTAAAATTTCATCTCTTCGCTTTAATTTGATTGAGTGTTGACAACAAGTTACAAATAACTTTGTTTAAACCACAGCAGTAATTTCAATGGAACTTCAAAATAACAGAAATGATTAACAATTAGCAGTTGTCAATTTTATGTTTAAAAACTACCACAAACAATTTATTATATGATATGCTTCGAATTATACATTTTCTTCGGTTTACTTTAACAACAATTTTATTGTTCACTTAAAATATTAAAAGGGAACTTTAAAATACAACAGTTTGTTTCTAATTAATAGATATTAATTACAATAAATGTTATTATAACATTTAAAAAGTAACTGTTTTTGCTTCAAAACATTCAAATTATATAAATTCTTATTTATAGTCTGTAGAATGCACTAAATCGTCGTTAGTAAATTTCACATAAATAACCAAACTTATATTTAAATCAATATATTTATGCAATAGGTAAAACATTAAAATAGTAAATGTAAAACGTTACATAATGAAGTTATAAATAGTTTTGTCAAATTTTGTATGTACAAATTTTAAGTAAATTAGAGAAAGTAGTAATAAAATGCACATTATTTTTATTGCATTGACATTTGTGTAATTCAATGAGAAAAAAAAAACGTATAGCATTTGATTTTTTGGAGGGAAATTCAATATTTTATGCAATCTATTAGTTTGGAACAACCAGTAAATTGATTTGTAATCTTTGGTAGCTTCCCTTTAAGATAATGAGCAGAATTACGTATGGCTTCAATCGTTTTCATTCAAATCTATTTGTGATTTTCTTATGTAGTTATTTATATATGAATCCATATACAGTGGTACCTCGATATACGAATGCCCTAATATACGAGTATTTTGATATACGAGCCGCCGAGCGAGCGATATTTTGCTTTGAGATGAGAGCAAGATTTGAGATGCGAGGAATCGCACACTACAAGACACCAGCAGTTTCTCCCACCTCAGACTAATTGCTTTGAGATACGAGCAATTTGACATACGAGCAAGGTTACGAAACGAATTAAACTCGTATGTCGAGGTACCACTGTATTTAGTAGTAAAATCTTTAGTTTCTTGTGGGTAATGTACTACAATCTTTTAAAGCAATATCTTTATTTCGTCGATATAAGATTTATTTGCTAATTGGTGGACACGAATTCAGTAAAAAAATGTACTGATTTCAATTGAATAACTACAATTTCTTCATGAAAAATCTATTTGTAATAACGCAATTATTTCACATTTTTCATTGAAAATCTTTGAATTTAATTCATTTTTAATGCAATTAACACCATCTTCATGTACGTGCATTGAAAAATTGTCTTTTTGAATAAGTTTTATAGTAATTTGAAATATAGTTAAGATTATTGTCAACTGTCAATATGACATTAATAATTAAATTGGAATCAACTTGTTTTTTTTTTCCACGATTCTCATATGTAACTTAAGTTAAATATTCATTAATAATAATAATACATTTCATAGTGCAGATTCGATTAGTCCGGATTCACAATAGTCCGAAAATTTGAAAAGAAACGAAATTTTAATTGATACAATAAAATTGTACATAAAAATAACGAAATTCTGCATTCTTTTAATACATAAATGATCGTTATTTCTAATCTTCGATTAGTCAAGTTTCAAATAGTCCGGTTACAGATTATCCGCACTATGCGAGGTGCAATATTTTTTATATTTTCATATTGATAGAAACACTCATCTGGTTGTGATTGAAGCATGTATTAAATTACCTGTTTCCTTGTTTGAATATTCAAATGAGCTCGGAACGTGTTTAGAAACTAAATATGAAATTGCACATTATTTTATGGTATTGATGTGCATTGTTTCATCAAAGTGCATGAAAATTCAAATTACAAACAACTAATGTTTTCTATCAATAATTTACGTTAATGTTAAAGACATTTTTTTGGAGACCTTTTGAGTCTCAGTCTTTTGTCTAACATTTAGAATTAATTGAAAGACAAGAATTAATAGACAAGTTTTTTCATATTCTTAATTTTTGAGCTATTTGTAGATTTTTTGTCTAATACACCCATACCTCGCTTTAAGGCCTAGATACCTTCCACGAAACTTGGCCGCAAAGCGAAAAGCCGTATAAGGAATCAATTATTGCGCTTGCGCAAGATTGGCCGTAAATCGAAAACGTGCCTTAATTGAAAAGGGCCGTTATAGCGAAATGCAGTATAAAGAGCGGCTTGATCCAATTATGAATAAGTTCAGTATGACATAGTTATTTATCTTTAAAAAATTACAAACATTTGTTTCCTCATAATAATTATTATATAAAATAACTGTTTTTACTGAAAAATATACAAATTATATTATTTGTTAATTTAAACAATCTGACATTAAGTGAATTGTAAAATTTGAAATGTAAAACGTAATTTCATAATGTAAAAAATATTAATTGTAATAATCTTTATTTTTTTGGAACTATTTTTTTTCATTGATTGAAACTATAATTGTTTTTTTTTATCCATTTATACTATTTATATATATTTCTTTTGTAATATCCTTCATTTCGTAATCAAACTGAATGTATTTATAATAATTAATTATAAATAGATACGCTTATTAATAATTAATATTATTAACAATGAATTTCATTTCATTTCAACACATTTCATGGAATGACTGAACACTCTTAATGACTCATGTTTACATTTAATTGGTTGATTCACTTTCGACGGGCTTTCAGATGAATTCTTAAAATACTTGACCACTTTCATGTGTAATTTGTATTTACTGTTTCACGAAATAGAAAAATCTCGCAATTATTTGCCTCTTCCAAAAGGGCTTTAGGATTGTTTATAATTAACTAAATAATTAATGAATTAGTTCATAAAAATAGACAATTGAAAAAATTATGATTTAAGTGTAAGTATAACTGTCAAAACGACTGTCAAATATAAGTTAATTAATGTGCGTGTGTTTGGATAGATGATCTATACATTTTTAGCAAGTTTATCATTTAAATCAGTCTATTTTAGTACTGATTTAAGTAAAATTACGATTATCAAAACATAATTAACTAAATAATTAATGAATTAGTTGATAAAAAAAGACAATTAAAAAAAAGTGATTTAAGTATATTTATACTGTCAAAATGACTGTCAAATGTGCGTATATTTGGATAGATAAACAATACATTTTTGCAAGTTTTTCAATTGAATTTTTAGCATAAATTTAAGTATAATTACGACTATCAAAACTACTAAGTTAAAGTTAAGCAATGTTTGTCTATTTGGATTGGTGATACAAATCTTTGCAATTATATTGATCATTGGTCTATTTTTTATTAATTATTTAATTAAAATTTCAGACAAAACAGCTGTTTTTTACAAATAATTTAAGTATAAATACGACTTTACACTAAGATTTAAGTAACGTTTGTCTATTTGGACTGATGATCTATAAATTTGCAAATTCATCGATGAAACGAGTCTATTTTTAACAACGATACGACTGTCAAATAAAAGTTAAGAAACGTGTGTCTATTTAGATTGATGATCGAAGCAAATTTATGGATCAAATTATAACAAAATTTTACATCACATCATGAAATTATATTTCTGATCTTAAATTTATTAAAAATAACTTTATTATTGCATAAAAACAATAAGTAAAGTTTATTACTTTTGTATAAAAAAAAAATTAATTCAGAATTAGCTTGAATATACAAATATTTCGTCTTTATAATTCAAATAGAAATTCTGGTATTTCAATAGTTTCTGAATAATGTGTTAATTGATGTTTGATTATAAGTAATTAAAGTAAACAATTAAGTCAAGTAAATGAAATCTTATTGTAATGTGGAATTCACTAGATGAATGACATTCATCAAGTACTTGATAAAATGAGAACAATGTTTATGATTCATATCCATATTGAACAAGTTGATTCACTTTTGAAATTTTGCACATTTATTTTTAGAGAAATTTCTATATTTTTATAGATTAATAATTGGATTATTTAAATTTATTTTTTCTATTAACTTTACAAAATTGAGCAATAAAAAGCAATTAATATTAAACTTTCCATGAGTTTTATTTTAAAGCTTTAAATCTTTATTATTATGTGAAATTTCAACGAAAAACTAATTAAGTTTTTCAATTTTTCTGATTTACTAATAAAAACAATACAAATTTAACCCCATTATCAATTAAGTTTTACGTCTTTAATATTTTACATATAACTTACAAAAATACGCTTTATCTTCATTTGTGTTTATTATACCTTGCTCGTATGTCAAATTGCTCGTATCTCAAGCACAGAGGCTGAGGACTAGTCTGAGGTGGGTGTAGTGTGCGATTCCTCGTATCTCAAATCTTGCTCTCACCTCAAAGCGAAATATCGCTCGCTCGGCGGCTCGTATCTCAAAACACTCGTATATTAGGGCATTCGTATATCGAGGTACCACTGTATATGAAAATAATTATAATTTATATGTTTATACAATTCTTACAAATAAATTTTGTATAAACAAATTTAGAAAATATATTGCAATAACTTGCAATTGATTCTACAATTCAATAGAATGCAATATATTGAGTGAACACATTTCACATAGTTAACATTTTCGTAATAAGAAATGATAAAAAGCATCTCTGAACTGAATAAAACTTAATGCAATGAACAGATGTATTCGATTTTTTTTTTATAAATTTATAATTAGGTTTGTTTTTTTACATGTACTTTGAGTTACGACAACAACATTTATTACGCATGTACATGAAATGGGCGAAGTCGAGCTTTGCATGAATTAATAAAATTACACTACAAATTGGTCATAATGCGATGCTGAGAATGGGTTTTGTAAATCTTGCTTCGAATAGTAATTGATATTAATTTATATACATATTATTTCGATTGACTAGTCTCAGTTGGCTGAATCCATTGTCTTCCAAATGACTGTAACATTTATTTAGTTAAATTATTAATCAATTACTCGATTCACATTCAAAACAATTGAAAGAAAGTCAACAATTGCATAGTTAAATATTTAATTATAAAAAGTAGTTCATTGATGAAATTCATTAGTTTTTTAAACTTTGTTAGCAAGAAATTAAACAAAACGGCTATAGACGTAAGCTTTTTTTTGAGTCTTTAACAATTATTTATTTACAAATTTCAATTTACACTCATTTGAGTCAATAAAACCTAAGTTTTTCTGATCAGAGTGTTTTTTTTATATAAATTATTTGTACTTAAACCTATTGTTAAATTAATGTAAAGCTATGTTTAAAACAATAGATTAGAAAGACTTCATTTTCATGTAGATTTATAACTTTGGTATAGTATTCAAGTAATTCAGTTATTGTAGTTTTTGACAACATATTTCAACTGATTTTTCTTTTAATCATTTCCTTGTATAATTATGACTTTTTATCTGAAAATTTTCTTAAAAAATATCAAATTTTTTGAAATATTAATCATTTATACAAATTACATAATGTAATATAGTTTGCAAATATATAACGTTGTTACATGTATTAATAAACCTAATGCAATTATGATATAGTAAAATATGAAGTTATAATTAATCTGTCTACTAGTTGTATTTCTATTAATTTCAAAACTATTTTGTTAAAATTATAACTTTACTTGATAAATTTGTAATAATATTATTACTTAAATGTATTTTCAATCGATTAGGAAAGTTCAATGTTTCAAGTAGTTTTATAAAGTATTAGATTAAATTGTACTTAAAATATAATCCGCATAGAAAGATAAGAGACTTCCTTATTTACTAATTAATTATTGTTCTTTCAACAAATAACAATTAACTATACTAATTAATATTACTAAAATTTATTCAATTAACAAATAATAGTAAATAATAGTATTTTAATTTTTTTAATTCCAGATTTTATGAGTCAAATGCTAATTAAAATGATCATTAATTTAAGTAATATTCAGGAAATAATATTTATTAATCATTGTGTTTACTAACTTATAAATAGTACACAAATCAATTGGTAAAATTACAATTAATTTTAGTTATAAAAACGATGCAAATATTGTAAATTCAGTGAAAATATAAGATTTTTTTAAATAAGTACAGTGCTATGACATAAAAAAATAACATGTTACATTGGTTCATCCTTACTTATATTGAGTTGATTGCATCAAGCGAAATGTAGAAGTTGACCTCGTGTTCATCGAATTTCCATAAAAAATGTGTACAACTTTTACTATAACCTTTTTTCTCGACCAATTAATTGTTACGGTCTATTCCAGTATTAAACATTCAGTTTATTGATTTTCGAGCTCATATTTGTTAGGAAGATTCTCTTCCAAATAACTATTAACAATGATTTTATCATTAGTAGATACTGTTTACAGCTAGTTGACATATATATGCAGTGGTACCTCGACATACGAGTTTCATTTGTCCCTTAACCTTGCTCGTATGTCAAATTGCTCGTATCTCAAAGGTCTAGTCTGCCAACTACAACCAACAGTTGTGTCGTGTGCAGCGGTGTAGTGTGCGATTCCTCGTATCTCAAAGCAAAATATCGCTCGCTCGGCGGCTCGTATCTCAAAACACTCGTATATTAGGGCACTCGTATATCGAGGTACCACTGTATTCCCAAACAATTATCCACTCGAAGTTTATTAACTTCAGTAAACTGATGTTAAAGTGCTGTCAAAGAAACATGAACAAAGTTCTCATGGGGATTATCCAGTTACAATCCATTTAATCATTCAGTTAATTATATTACCTTAGGCAATTAGCTTTAAAATGGCAAATGGTCATTAGTTTCTTCAGCTTCTTATTAATTATTAAATTATTTCCGTTTTAATAGAGACTATTCACTGCTAGTTCTTTTCAGTATTTCCAAAACATCATCCAATAAACATCTACAAACAAATCTGCTTGCTTTAACGTAGTGTTAATATAACGTTCACAACGATATGTGTAGTTTAACATTTACTAGCTACTAAAACATAACTGCATGTTAAGATGTTAACTTGCTTTTAAAATAACTTAGAAAATTTGGATAATTCTCAACCCACTACATCTGTGCTATGACGTTTATTACCTACTTAACAAATTGTAAATAACATAATTTTAATTAACAATTAAATATTACGAGATTTCATCGAATCTCTGTTAAAATTATTTTAACAACATCACATAATCCTATAAGCAGTAATACAACTTTATGTTTTAATGAATTGTCTATCATTATTATTGCTTCTGAGTTTTTGCGTAATTGCTGTAATAAATATTCTTTAATATACATCCCAGATGTCTGTGATTCATTTGCTTATGGTTTTTTACAAGATAAAACTTAACTACTCAACAATAATTTCATTTTATAGGAAAATAAACATGTTCATTGAGCCACGTTTAATGAAATTTCATTCATAAAAACCATTCACTTATATGATTTTGTTCTAAATGTTTATATTCGAAGTAAATAATGAAACTATTGCAATAACTTTAACACATTACGAATAATTTACTTTCAGTAGAAAATGTAATAATAATTTTTAATGTGTGTTATGAAACTATAATAATTTCATCATGTTATTAAATATAATTCATAAAAAAAGGAATATGTATATTGAATGCGAATATTCTTAAGTTGTTTTGTTGTCCACGTTGGTGTTTTTATTGAGAAGTCAACTATACAAATGCTGATATCTCTCAGTTACAATCTTCTTTTAAGTTAATACTATCTAATTATCATGGGTCTTTAACAAGAGTAACGTTTATAAGTCTTAGTCTATAAGACTTAGAGTCTATAAGACTTAGACTAGATACTAGTTATTTCTACGTGTTCTCTAGAATTTCCTTCTAAGACTAACTTTGTATAACATACACATCTTTTACAAGTGGGTGTTTTTATTGAGAAGTCACTTTGTAGTCTCAGTCTATTAGACTGAGACTAGGTACTTGTTATTTCTAGGTGTTCTCTAGAACTTCATTCTAAGACTAACTTTGTATTACATACACATCTTTACAAGTGGGCGTTTTTTATTGAGAAGTCACTTTGTAGTCTTAAACTATAAGATTCAGACTAGATACTAGTTATTTGTAGGTGTTCTCTAGAACTTCCTTCTAAGACTAACTTTATATTACATACATATCTTTTATAAGTGAGTGTTTTTACTGAGAAGTCACTTTGTAGTGTCAGTCTATAAGACTCAGACTAGGTACTAGTTATTGCTAGGTGTTCTCTAGAACTTGCTTCTAAGACTAACTTTGTATTACATACACATCTTTTACAAGTGGTTGTTTTTACTGAGAAGTCACTTTGTAGTCTCAGTCTATAAGACTTAGACTAGGTACTAGTTATTTCTAGGTGTTCTCCAGAACTTCCTTCTAAGACTAACTTTGTATTACATACATATCTTTTACAAATGGGTGTTTTTACTGAGAAGTCACTTTGTAGTGTCTTTGCAGTGTTCTCTAGAACTTCCTTCTAAAACTAACTTTGTATTATATTAACACCTTTTATAGTAGGCAACTAACATAGTGTACAATATAATATTTAGTAAGGAAAGATTAGAATAACAATAGTATTTACGTATTGTTTAAGACAAATCGTTACGTATTGATTAGTTTGTGTATAAATAGTTATAGAAGTACATAAAAATTAGAGATATAAGTAATGAAGGGTTCATACAAACAATATTGGATAAAAATGGCATTGCACAACAAAATGATAATGATTGTCTCTATAAATAACAGCAAAAAGTGATGAAATCATTTAAAAATTTGTAATTTATATTCCAAGTTACGGCTGCTTGTTTTGTTCCAGCGGTTGAGAACAATTGTAAGCATTGTCGTGCGGCCGCAAAGAGATAACATATTTCCTTACTAAGTAAGATTATTTCATCGGAATGCAAATTGCTCCGAATCTGTACATACGACATACGGTATTCGCTCCTGTTTGTTTATAGTTTATTTAAATCTGTTGACATTGCAGATGATTATTACGGTTATTGTTACATAATCCATCGATCCGGTCGTGCTGAAGTAATTAACCCGGCGTGCGTGAATCATGCTCCACGCGAAGATAAGCCACGATATCAGCAAGATTACGGAAATCCATACTTGATTTTCCACACCAGTCTGTCTTTATTTTCATTTTCTGTATGGAAAAACCACCGTTTAACCATAATAATTAGATGGTGCATTGCTCGGAACAATAAGCTACCGTTCGCAGTTGCTTTCTGCTAAAGTGCTCCTCAGACCTATTGCATAGGATTATTATTATTATTGCGTTCTTCCTTCGTTTCTTGTATCCTTCTCTTCCCTTCGCCACTTCTTCACCCATAATAATAAACGCCTCGCTCCGTCTCACATCTGGGCTCGTTAAATTGCTCGTCATTAAACACACAGTTTCAGTTATTAAAACCAATTTAGAATTGAATTATTCTCTTATTTTCTTCTTTCTTTCATATTATTCATGGTAATATCAAATGAGAATCTCGTGCAGATATCGTTCGTAAAGTTAATCGAGGAATGTCCAGCTGCAATTTGTTTCTCCATACTTTATGCAAGTTGATGAAACTTTTTTTTTGTTCAAATTTACCGCCCAATCACCAAGTGACAGTTGACGTTTCTTAATACGTTTTTAAAATAATGTGCATTAATATAGGTTTTAATTGTTTAATCAAGTAATTTGTATTAGTTTGCAATGATTATGTGTATTTATTTTTATATACGTATTGATCGAGAGTTTGGGTTTGAAACGTTGGTGCACTCTGATCTCAGATTGACAGCAGCGCCCCTTCCGGTCGTCGCTGTAACGTGCGGCGTAAATGTCAAAACAAACAATAGTCGATGGTTTTGAATTAACAAAACATAAAGTGTTAATTCATCGTGGAGTTAAGTAAGATCGTTATTATTTCGCCTTTAATTTCACTCTTCAACAATGCTATTTAATTCTCTGTACAGAGATGAACGACTGGCGGCCGCAGGAGGACATCTTAACCAATGTTCTGGAGGTCTTGCAGGACTCTTTCATACCTGACACAGCAGTGCAAAAAAATGTGCAGGCAAAACTCACATCGTTGCAATCCAACTCGGACCTTTTCAACTATTTTCTTCTTATATTTGAGAATTCCCAGCAGTTCGATGAGAGAACTCGAAGCTTGGCCGGGCTGATTATAAAGAACAACATGCTGTATGTATACGAAACCACACCTCACCATGTTCTGCAGAACATGAAAAGTAAATGCTTGAAGCTGCTGATAGATCCCAGCAGGGATGTCAGACTCAGTGCCTCTGCTTTGATAAACTTCTTGGCGCTGAAAGGAGGCATCGATAATTGGCCAGAGCTGCTGCCCCATTTGATCTTATCACTAGATTCATCGAACATAGATATTTGTGAGTCAACCATAAAGACATTGATCAATATCTGTGAGGATTACTTGTCGCAACGTTTCAATGTTTCATTGAGGTTAGATGAATCTATAAAGAAGCTGCTTTTCAAGTTCACCGAGTTGACATCACATGAGAATTTGAGCATCCGCAAGCACAGCATGAAGATAATGAATGAGATCTTGCAGAAGTTTTATGAATCCATTCAAGTAGATTTCGAGACCAACAAGTATTTAATGAAGCTGTTCGTTGCGGCTAATGACACAAACGAAGAGATCGTTATTCTGGTGTGTCAGGGCTTCGTGGTGTTCATCAATAACAAGGACGAGGCCATATTGCCGGCTATTCAGGACGTGAATAAGTACATGCTTTTGAAGACGGCAGACGAGAGCGAAGAGGTCGCATTGCAAGCTTGCGAATTCTGGTTTTCTATAAGCAAGTTGCCCACGTGCAAGGAGATCGTTGGTGAGTTTCTAAAGGATTTAATTCCGGTTCTGTTGAGGAATATGAAATACTCCGAATACGAGTTGGGCGTGTTGAGAGATTCGCTCGGTAAAGATTCAAATATGAGCGACAATCCTCAGGATATTAAGCCGTTCGTTAAGAACTGCGAGGATGACGAAGATCCTGATATTGGATGGACGTTGAGGAAATGCAGCGCTGCTTCGTTGGATTCCATGGCGTTGCAGTTTCAGGACCAAATGGCGGAAGTGGCCATGCCTTTAATAATGCAGAATTTAGGATGCAATGATTTGTTGAGTAAAGAGTGCGGGATTCTGGCACTCGGAGCTATAGCGGATGGCTGTTTCAAGGGATTAGTGAAACATTTGCCCAATCTGATTCCACCTTTGATACAGTGCATGGACGATGATAACTCACTCATCAGATCGATCACTTGTTGGACGCTGTCGCGCTACGTGAGATTCATAGTACATAGTCCGGTGGATGTGTACTTTGGGCCTGTGATGGTTGTGCTATTAAAGCATTCGTTGGATGACAACAAGCGGGTGCAGAGAGCTGCCATATCCTCGTTCTGCTTCTTCCAAGAGGAAGCCAAGGAGAAGCTGTTGCCTCATCTAGAGATGATCTCGCAAACCTTCCTCAGGGGTTTCAACGTCTACAAAATGCGCTCTCTGTACTTGCTTTACGATGCCATAGCCGTTCTCTCGCAAGCGATTGGCGTTGAATTTAAGCGAGTGTTCAGGCCGTTGATGCATCCCGTCTTCGAGAAATTCTCCACACTGGATGAATACAACAATGTAGAGGAATTTCTCGCGATTTGCGAGTGCCTGTCCTCTGTGATGACTTCCGTGGATGTAGAATTAGTGAGGTACTGCAAGGGTGTCTTTGCTAAATGCTGTCGAGTAATCCAGGACAACGTGCACAGCGGCGGCGGCGATGCGGAGGACTACGACATGGATTTAGTGGTGGCATCGTTAGATCTTCTGGTGGCTATGATCACCAATTTGAAACGGAGCTTCGCGCAGTTCCTCGTTGGCAGCAATTTGATGGACCATTTGTTCTACTTGATCCAGAATGAAACAGTGCCCGTGAGGCAGGCATCGCTGGCCATGCTCGGCGAATTGATAATGTACTGTTACCCGTACATCTGCAATCAGATTCAGTCCTACATACCAGCCGTAGTGGAAAACCTGGATAGGCGATTCAACGGGGCCTGCAACAACGCCGCTTGGGTGGTCGGCAAGTTGTGTGTGGCTCTTCAGTCCGGCATAAGTCAATATGCGGCGCAAATTTTGGAGCACTGCGTCGAGATCATGCAGAACACCGACGGATTACAAACAATGTATAAGACTGTTGCCATCGCTCTCTGTATACTAGGCTTAGTCTGTCCGACGGACGTTGTCCACGTCCTCAAAGGCCTGATGCGGCCTCTCTGCTTGACCATCCGCAACGTCGGCGACTGCGAGGAGAAGCACCTCGCCTTCAAGGGCTTCTGCGAACTCGTTGTTCGGATGCCCGAGGTGCTCGTGTGCGACTTCATCTTCTTCTGCGACGCTGTGGCCTCCTGGAACGAAATCGAGAGCGACCTCAGAGGTCGGATTGCCAGCATCATCGTGGCTTTCCGGCTGCAGATCGGCGAGGAGGGCTGGGAGAAAGTGTACGGGAATTTCCCGCCGATGCTGAAGAGCCGAATCAACATGCTGTACGGGATCTGAGCCAGCCTACGTATAAGATTACTATTTTTTGGGGAAATAATAATCAATATAAAACGCACTTACATACGCACACAGAACAAAAAAAAAGCATGTCCGACGCGATTCATAAACATTCGAGAATATTTCAATATCCAATATATCAGCAAAAAAAAATGTAATAAGTAAAGTGTTATGCAAGAAGGGTTCCGGAATTTTCGTTTACTTTTTGAGAACCGCGATTGGTGTGGGTGGGCCGATACCGTTTTTTTACCTTCAGTTTAGAACCCGCAATTTCCAAAGTGAGGTAGTTTCTTTCGGTACATCTTTGATATGATTTCCGCGTGGATGGGAATTAACAAAAAAAAAACACTATGCGTAACGAATCGGCAAATATATATTTATATATATGAAGTTTGTTTATTTTATATATCTTTTATAAAATTGTACTGTTTTTTCTCATTGTTTATATTTATTTTTTTATGCAAAACGAGTATTTTTGTAATGTCCAATGGCTTGTGTTTATTTACTATTTTAGCGAACTGACTGACTGTTAACATTTATTTTCCTATTTGTTTGTACCTATGTTTAAGGGAATTGAAACTCTCCTGTGAAATTAAATATATTAGTTTTAAAATTTATTTACTCTTTTCTTATTTCTATCTAATATTAACGACTGATTATCATTAGAAAATTACTAGTTACTACATTTCTAAGGTAGATACACAATCAGATTACTTCCGTTAGTTTAACACGGTGACTAAGTCCACATTACACAGAAATTCTTGAAATCTGCTATTCACATTTGTTCTACAAATACCAGGTTAAATAAATACAAATATATGAGTTATTCATAATGTTAAGAATGTTATTTATCGTTTGTCGACAAGAATTAACAATAATAACAGTTGCAACAACAAAATCAAAACAAAATTATATTCCTGCAAATGGCTATTGATTATAGGTCTTTCTGTCCAACAATAGTTATTATTAAAAAACTTAATACAAAACAAATTAAATATTCTAACAGTAAATTTCTAGTTTTTCTTAACTTTTTTAATGTTGAATAAGTAAATTGGGCAGAAAAATCCCCAAGCAAGATTCATTTTTATTATATAATACAATAATGATTGAATTGAAAATTTTGCTTTGTAAAGAGTGTGTAGATAAAGAAAAATACTTAAAGTAAGGACTTGGGATTACATAAGTACTTTATACTTTCTCATTAATTATTTGGTTTTATACAAATTAACTTCAATAAGAGATTGATAAATTTTATACAAGTAAGACTACTTCCTAAAGATTACATAAAAAAATTAAACCACAAATTTCAAGAATTTTGATGAACGTGTTGGGGTTAGAGACTGAAAAAGGTTATTTAATTAAGGACAATTGTAAGTTTAATCAATGTTTAATCCGACGATGAGTATAACCGGGCGTAAATTACGTACACTTTTTCTCAATGACTCACTATCCAAAATCAGTGCATCCGTCATTCGCATTTAAAACAATTTATTTCGCTCCCACAACAAGTTTGCAATTGTTCTATGTCATTGCACGCCGGATAGGAACGTTCATAACTAGTAATAATGTTACATTCTCTAGTTATGTGCATCAATTTTGATATTAGTTAACATTTTAGATATTAAATCATACATTTTCTTCAATTCAATCAAGTGATGTTACTTAATTATCGTTTCTTTACGATTCTAAAAGTTAAGCAACGCCTATCGTGTATACCAATGTTGGGATACAGTTTGAGTGACAATTTTATACATTCTTAATTTACTCCGCTTTTCACTATTTATTCTATAGTTTAATTGGTGATCGGAAAATTGGGAATAAGTAAAACCAGAACAACCTAAATACAAAACAGTGAAAAGGCAGAACATGCGTTTCATAGCCAACGTTTTTAATTTAATTTTTATTATCATTACAATCCTCTCCGTATAACTTGATTTGTACATACTGTTTTTTATATTTTTTTCGATGTTCTTTTTTGGCTGTGTTCTCTTTTCACTTGTTCTGAGTGTTCAGATAGCCATACATTCAGGCTATATTAAATTCAATCAGTTCCAATTTTTTGTTCATATGCTAATGTT
Source organism: Nicrophorus orbicollis (assembly GCA_018845635.1). NCBI lineage: Eukaryota > Metazoa > Arthropoda > Insecta > Coleoptera > Silphidae > Nicrophorus > Nicrophorus orbicollis. The sequence continues at coordinate 41,096 of JAFMTC010001202.1, forward strand.
AATTTAAAATCAATAAACTTATAAAATACTACAACTTAGGTGTAAAACCTGAGTTATAATACAAATTAAGCATCTACAAATTTATGGATGTATGACAGAACATCATTTTTTTTCTATTGTAGAAGATTTTTTTTGCATAGAAATATATTGTTTTTATTCAATCAATTTTAATAATAATAACAATATTTGTTGCAATAGTAATAACAAAAATAACAAAGAAGAAAAATATATAAAAAAAATAAATGCAATTGTTGCAAATGAATTAATCATTTAAATGAAACACTACTAACAATTGCCTTTCGACAACAATCAACGAACTTCCATATGTAGAAGTAAATTATTCTCAATTTCACATAATTACGCAAAAAGATGATCTTTCAAAGATTTAGCTTTAATTGTGTGCTTTAATGCACAATTGCAAAACAGAATAAAGATTTTCTTACAAATTCTTAGCAATTAAATGTTGCCTGTGCAAAATACAATAATGTACTGTTAGAATGTCTGCAACTTTTTCTTTAAGGAAAGCTAAAAACCTCAATGTTTTCCCATCATTGCTGCTGCAGCATCCTCACAAGATACCTCTCAAGGCGTCTCAAATTCCATCGACCTCTTTCAAAATTCTATAGTCTGGTGTCCTTAATATAGACGAACAATACTAATAAAGATTTTGATTAATTTGCTTTATATTAATGCGTTTTGTTTTCTTTTGTAGGAAATGTCCGAAGCAATTGCTGTCCACGCTGATAAAGATCATCATCGACGAGATGAGGAAGACTTGCCAGAAACAGCCGATCATGTGCGGTTACAACCCTTCAGAAGACAGTAAGCTGCACATCTGCGATATTGAATTCCATTGTTTTTGCGTTTATGTCAACGTCATTATGTGACAAACATCTAAAGACTTTCATTCCTCCATCGTTCGCTTCCGAATCAACATTTACGGACATTCGCAATTACGCGCAGCCACTAAGTCTATTTTCGTTTTCGTTCCTGATGATGCCCCTAGTTTGTCACTGCTGCGAAATTAGATTGTAAAGTCGGATCTGCTGCTGTGGCTTTGCAGCGCTTGTAGTGCAACGAGCTTTCATCAGTTAGGTGAAGAGGGGAACAGCATGTAAGTTGGTTAGCAGCGGACCTCCGGTTAGGTCGAAATCAGGAAACGCGCGAAACCATAATTAGCCGTCATTAACGGGAACAGCCACATCCGCATCGGGGATTTCCATTCCTCCCGTGGTTATCCAAATTGATCAACGTTAAAATAAAGAGCGACACGCGCTTTCCCATCTCCATTTACAGTTGCACTGATCACCGGGTTTCCGGTTCGCAGAAGAAAGACTAAATGTTCCTTGTTCTTTTTCTTTTTCCATCACCAGTTTACGAGCCGTTGAAGTTGATGCAATCCGTGATCATGAAGACCAACGAGGTCTGCCTAAGGTACCTGGAGAACAGCACCCTCTGCACGCTGCCGTCCCCCGGACCCTCCTACAACGTGGTCACCTGTTGCGCCATGAAGAACACCAGGCGCAAGATGGAGGACAGACACACGGTCATCAATGACCTGAACACGATCTTCAACGATCAGGTGATTGATGCGTCGTGATACGCGGAAGTGGAAGGACTCATCCAGCCTCCAATTCATTGATTTTTCTTCTGCAGGAAGCAAGTCCGTCCAGTTATTATGCGATATTCGATGGTCACGCCGGCCACGACGCCGCCGCCTACAGCGCGGCTCACCTCCATCAGTACCTGGCGGAGAGCAAGCATTTCGTCTCCAATCCGGAGCAGGCCCTGATCGATGCCTTCTGCAAAACGGATGCACTGTTCATCGAGAAATGCAAAGTCGAGGTACATATCATTATTTGTTACACGATTCTATTTATGCGTCCTTCCTGCAGACGCCGCCCCTCCTGCTCACCAAAACGTTACCAACATCCGTTAATATGTAAATCCCGACGCAACAAACTTCAATTTACAACAACAAAAAGAAGGAACGGATGCTTTCCACATTATCCTAATTGTCTAACGTACCGACTACTTAATCACTGATATTAACAAACTCCTTTCCTTTCTATCGAAATACCTGTTGAGATTAATTGAAAAAACTTTTACTACTTCACACACACATCTTTCAATTACTGTAATTCCATACTTCAATAGATTACTTCAAGAAAAATATGAATATTAAAAGACTTTGAATTATTACATAGCAACTTAGTAGTTTATCACAAAATCGTTTCCTTTCTGTTTAATGACCTACCAAGATTACTTGTATTTATATTTCTTAAGGCATTTTTAAATTACAGTAGTTCCATACTTCTATAGACTATTTCATAAAAATATGAATATTTAAAGTCTATGTAATATTTAGCAACTTAGTAGCTTATCACAAAATCGATTCCTTTCTGTTTAATGACCTACAAACATTACTTATATTTCTTTAGGCATCTTTAAATTACTGTAGTTCCATACTTCTATAGACTATTTTATAAAAATATGAATATCAAAAAGCTATGTAATATTTAGCAATTTATTTGTTTATTACTGATATTAACGAACTTGTAACTTAAATTTATACGAGTTTAATTTCATATTGCAATATAACTCTCACAATAATGTAAATATCAAAAGCCTATTTATATTACTTACAATTTTTGTAATTTGAACATATTTATTGGTCAGAAATTGGTCCAAAGATAATGACCTATCAATTTATTAGTATCACTGTATTCCCTGATAGTGTAAAAGGCTTTTTACGTCCTATTTTTAAAGGTTTCACAATATAAACATAATTTTAAGTCTACGCTAAATGATATTATTGAATATGATATCAAAGGATTCTGATTAAAACTAATTAGAAAAAGTTTAGGTCTATATTAAAATTCCTAAGTAGTTTTCATTAAATTTATGTTTTATCCACCAAAAAAGGAAATTACTTAATAAGTTATCAAAAGGGAATTTTCTGATTACATTCAATTAAACTTATAGACAAAATATATTATATACTTCATACAAAGGGTTATTGACCAATGAAATTGTTATGTTTATCGTTTGTTTCTCATTGTACTGACGCTTCTTTGTTTCTTTATTAGAATTTCAGCAGTGGGACTACTGCCGTATGCGCATTGCTCCGTCCGAAAGAGAAGAGCCTTTATATTGCTTGGGTGGGCGATTCGCAGGCCCTAATTGCCAATCAGGGCAAGATACTTCAATGCGTCAACCCCCATAAACCCTACAGACCGGACGAGAAGGAGCGCATCGAGAACGAGGGTGGAATGATCATCTACTGGGGCACGTGGAGGATTAACGGCCAGTTGGCAGTCTCCAGAGCTATCGGTAAGGAAAGAAAGCAAAGAGATGAAAATAACAAAATATATATAAAAATATAGCTGAAATCCGATCCAATAGAATGTGCAATGAACACATTATTTGCTCTCTATTAAAGTGGATTACGTTTCCAGCCAATCCGTTGCGTCATTCGCACTGCGCTTGGTTCAATATTTGTTTACTATTTAAGGCGTCCGCAGATAGCAGAATTAATTCTCGGTACGGAAATATTTATCCACTAAACTAGATCGACAAATAGACAATACAATTTGATTCAAGTGATTGCAAATATTATTGTAATAACTATACGTTTGCAAAATTGCATTTTATTAATTATGTATTTATTATGAGAACAATTTTCAACGTTCAATTAGTTTTCAACATGGAGACATTTTATATATATAAATTTGTTTTCAGAAGATTCCACGAAGCAAAATTCATTCATTCATATTTGAATGCAATCCAATAGTTTATAACATATATTTTCTGACGTTTTCACACAAGGTGATAGGTTGAGATTTATACTAACTTTTCTATGAATTAGTAATAATAATTACATTTATTGCAACAATAACTACAAAAAAATATAAACTCAATAAAGAAATACAACGAAAAAGAAAATATAATCCTATTGCGGCAAAGGGCTATAGACTATAGGTTTTTCTACCATAATTAATAATAAATATTGCAATATTTACTTTTAACGTTATGAAACACATTAAATATAGAACACATTTGAAGTGACAAATGAATCATGACGATGGAAGTTTTTCTGACTATGTCTAGGTTTTTCTTGCAAAACAGTGTCGTAAAACTAAATTGTTGGCGTTGCCACTGTTCCGTTGACAATAGGTCATAAACAAAGGCATGTTCCCTATTTTTCGGTAGTTTCAACAGTCGTAAAATGGACCGTCGTAAATTAGTTGAAACAAAATGAATTTAGTCTAACGACTTTGCCTAAAACGGCATACAGAACAATGGCATATCATAAAAATATTCCATAATTAATTGATAATAAAATATAATAACAGTAATAAGGATCTAACAATTGAAATTTCTCAAATACGATGATTTTCATTGGAAATGTGAACTTGAAAAAAAAAATTGAATTTATATTATTTTATCCTTAGCCTAAGGACAAAAAGAAATGTTTAAAAGCAACCTATGCAAAGCATAGTACTGAAGTGTTCTGTGGAAATTTAACTGTAGGTTTAAGTTTTCCTTGGGACAAAAAGAAATGGTTAAAAACTTGTCGAAAGCAAAACAAATTGCTCAAGTTTTCCATGGAAATTTAGCTATAAATTAAACTACTCCTTGGGATAAAAAAAATGAAAAAAAAAACACAGTTTTGGTACAATTATATATTAATGAATTTGTCATCTCAAGTTATCTTGTGATTAAGACATTATTTACTATAATAATATTATAATGAATGCTTCTCCTTTCTTATATAATAGATTAAATTCTTATGGTTTGTTACCAAAAAAATATATAATTTTTGATGGAATTTGCTGTAAGTAAAATAACTTCATTTCGTACATATTTTTGTTACAATGATAGGTTTATTTATACGATTTGTTTGATATACTTGGCTGAATAACCACGAATGATTCATTTGAACATCAACAAACAATTCCAATGTTAACACTACGTAACATATGAAAGAATGCATCTATTGTTACAACCCATAAATAGCTTACAGTAAGTGATATTTAGATACAAACTCATTTTGAGTGTTAAGTTTAACTAGTATATTTGTGATTTCCAATATGATCAATTATTTTATATTTATTTACGAATTTTTTGTTATTCCGAAATGGCTAATGACCAAACAATTTTTCTCTATTCTCATATTACTTAATTAATTTATTGAAAATAGCTTTATAATTAGGTAATATTTCTAATTATTACCAACTTCTGTTACATAAACTCATTATTAAATTAATTATATCTGTTCTGCTAGTTCCATTAGAGTTTTAGTTACCTGTTTAATTACAATATAAAATAAGTACTTTTCCTCATTTTTTCGTAAGGAATTATCTTTTTTGTTCAATGAAGCTTTTTTTCCAACAAAACTAATTTTATTAATAATAATGAAAAAATGTATTGTTTTAATAGCTCTAATCCTCTTTTCTTTTTAAACTAAATATCATTTGAATGTATGGAACAATTGCAGTAGACAAATGCGTAGTATTATTTAATTAAAGTGTGTATTGTTTATGCTCAATACGATGCTCGTATCTGCAGTTTATAAGTTCAAGGATTTGTGGCGTGAAATGAGTTCTATATCGATAATTCCAGATAATATTTATATATTTCCGATGATTCAACATCCGGTATTAATTTTAGTTACATAAAGTTTAGTAATCATTATTTTATCTATCAAGTCTACAATTTTAGAAGACTATGTTTTTAGTGAGTAATTAAATGTTAATTTATTGAAATACGAGTTCCTAATTAAAACGTAGTCTTACTTGATTTATTCCTAGAATTCTTAAGGTCTTTGTAGCTAAGACAGTTACGTTATCTTAGCATTTGTTATTAAGTCTTTTAATAGCTTCCTATACGATTTTAACCTTTCTGCATCTTCTGGAATTGAAATATTTGGTTGATTTTTCTAATAAAATGATTTGTTTTCGCTTATAATAATATATTAATTAATATTTTGTAGACATTTCGTATTGTAATTATGTTGTTACTGAATGGGAGTAATTTATTTATGAATTAATTATTGTAGGACTATTGACTATAGATTTACATCTTATAATTGTTGTAATTTAGTTAAGTTATAATTTATGTGTTTCACATTTGATAAAAGAAACTTTACTTAAACAATTATCAAAAATTGATAATTTGTCTCTCAATATGCCAATGCAATGAATTTACAGAAGAAGAAAACATATAATTTTACAATAAATAGTATGTGTAACCTTGCGTCTGATATAATAATTCCTAAATTAAAAGAAAAACAACAATAACATCATTGCTTTTATCGAATAATACAACAAACTAATTCATTACAAATACAGAGAATCAAGACTCCTGCTTGTGTTGTAACAAATATCGTTGTTGCTTTACTTATTTTTGTTTCGTATTAACAAGTTTTTTTTTTTAAATTGAACAAGGAGGTCATCTAACCGCAGTTAATCAACGCTGATGAATACAACATGCTTGTTGCGTAGTAGAGATTGGTTTAAATTGTAATAATTGTTGGCCGTAGTAAATTATAAATCTCCATTATCTCGGTGATTCGAATTTGCAATGCATTGAACTTTGGCGTGCAATCTTCTGCGCTGTTTATGAATGAAATCGCACGAAGAAGTTGGATGTAATACCGGGTTATCACGGTAAATGCAGTGTTTGTAAACAAATCCGTCGTGTAATTGAAATGGCGTCACGTTTTGTCTGAGGTCGACAATCACTTTGAGAATTCATAAGTTTGAAGATTGTTGTTAATTTAATTAATATTGAATTTATGAATGATTCGTAGCTTTATTGTTGTTAACCAATTTGTGTTTCGTATATTATTTAGATTATGTGATTTGCATTAGAAGGTTTTAATTCAAAATTTGATGAAAACCTAATAAAATTGAAGGAAATTCAATAAATAAAGATATGTATAAACTGTTTCAGCTTTGAATATTTATTCTACTCATTCATATCATGAAAAATTAAACTAAAGCAACAAAATGTTTCGATTCAGGCGATTAATTAGTTTAATAATTTAGCTCCAAATCTAATGAAATGTATTTCTCACGTGAATTTACAAAAATATTAATTATAAATTTATTAAATCCACCATACTTTATCTGTATTTTAACATCACAGTCTCCATGTTTGTGAAGCATTGCGTTATAGATTGTTGAAATACGTTTCTGTTTGTATAAAATACACCAGAAAAAAGTTAATATTTTTCGAGTTATATAAACATTTTTAAGACCATGGTGTTTTTGAAGTTTTCGATGATAATTTGTTATCTTAATATGGATTTTAAGTTATCTTTATTGTTTTTGAACCATTTCAGTAAAAAAATAAACTAATTAATAATTCTAATACACTCAAATAATTATAATTATTATTTCTGAAAAATGTTTTTGAATTGTCTATACAAGTTATACTTTCATCTGAAGAGATCTTAAAGAACTCTTGAACAATTTGTAATATAGTTATAAAAATTTACAAAGAAAATGCAATTAATTAATACATATTTACTTATAAATCTACAAAGTTTTCAATGAATCAAAGGAATCTAGTAATATACACCTATACCTCGCTTTACAACGTAGATACGTTCCATGAAACTTGGCCGCAAAGCGAAAAGCCGTAAAACGAATCAATTATTGCGCTTGCGCAAGATTGGCAACATGTAGATATATCGATATGGAAAAAAGTTTTTTTGCCGTTATAGCGAAACATTTTAGGCTGTAAATCGAAAACGTTCCTTAATTGAAGAGGGCCGTTATAGCGAAATGCCGTATAAAGAGCGAGGTATGGGTGTACTACAATGTAATACTACATATATACTACGATTTAATAATTCGAGAAAACATTAATAAATAGTGTTAATCAATTTTAAGAAGATACTAATAAATTACATAATTTAGTGAAATATACAATAGCCTTTACTTTTCCGAATGTAGAATTCAATTATTAACTTTTTTATTAATGTTTTTAAAGCATATTTGCAAAATTATTAGAGTAAATGTAATTAAGAATATATTATACTATTAATTCATTGTGCAAATAATGAAATATAGTGGAACAGTATTTAAATTAGGACGGAAAGACTGCAGTCAATTGCATGAAACTTGGTTTATTATAATTTTAATCATGTAGAAAATTTAGGTTGATAACACAAATATATGAATCAAATTTAATAAAGAAATATTGTAGTTGGCTCGCTTTGCGCTTCAAGTTTTCATTTCTATGAAAGAACGAACGAAAAGTTCTTGAAACTGAAATCATATTTCTTTAAAATCCCATTGTCGGACTACCACTTCACTAGAAGTTCGCAACTTTGCTTCCTTTCTTTTTCATTTGGGAGGCCAAGCCCAAACAATCTCATAACAAGAAAACTTCCCATTGTTGATATAGTAGTTTGCTGATTCGGTGGACTGAACAAGCACTCCGAACTTTTCGGCGGTTAATAATAATCAATGGGGGATCATTTTCCCATCGTCCACCCGATTCATGCAGTTTATCTCTAATCGTAGTATAGTTTCGAGCTGCATGCGGTGGTAGTAGCCTTATGAATGGATTGTTTTATCGCCGTTTCAGCAGGCTATATCTCCTTTATACCACCGTAAACTAAGCCCCCCTTTTTTTATTGGACTTTTGTGATTTACGTACGTCGGGGTGGTACGACCAGCTTGCAATAAGCTCTCCCCGTATTTTTTTCTTTTACGTTCCCATTATATAGAAATCCACATTTCATCGGCAGCAATCAACCGCACTAAGACCAGATTAATGCACAAGATTCTTGCACGCTCGGCCCATCATTTCGTCTGATTGGCTTTGGTTGTTGAGCATCTGAAGACTGTAATCATAACCCATAATCGAGCAACATATCGCCTCCTCATGTGCGCATATAACTCATAGTATTAACGTTTGTTTTGCATTCAAACTTAATTAATCTAAATTGTTAATTAAATTCCAAATTATTAATTATAGTTGCGATGAAAAGATTGAAAAATGCATATTTTAGTAATTAATAAGTGGTAACATATGATGGTTGTTATATCTTTGCAGTAAAAATAAAACTAATTGCAATTCTAACACACTTTCAAATTATTATATGTAATTATGTCCATATAAGACACATTTTCTTAAAAAAAGGACCTAATACGGATCCTTGAAGAACTCCTTAATAAGTATAACTCAACTCAAAAGATTAACATTGTTTTACATCCAAAATGGGTTAATCTAAATTACCAATTGTAAAATAATTTTGAATGTTAATTGATCTATATTATCAATTACATTAAAAATTCGTAATTAATTTTACGTCTAAAACATTAAAAAATGCACATTTTAGTAATGAATAGTAATAATAGTAATAATAATATAACTTATGGCGTTTGTTAGATCATTTCTGTAAAAAAGAAAATAATTGAAATTTTAATACACTTCGACCATCCAAATTATTGTTTATTTGTCTATGTAAGTAACATTTTTCTATAGAAAGTACATGTTATAGATCCTTGAAGAACTCCTGAATGATATTACCCATTTAACTCAAATGATTAACGTTGTTTTACATTCAAAATTAATTAATTTAAATTATTAATTAACGTTGCGATAAAATGATTGGAAAATGCATATTTTAGTAATTAATAGGCAATAACTTGTGACGGTTCATTAACGTTTTCTTATAATGAAGATTCATTGTTGCAATTAATTGTGTTTAATTACGATGGAATTCGTTTGTTTTGTTTTTTTGTTAAGGCGATGCCGAGTACAAGCCTTTCGTTATTGCTGTACCGGAAGTCAGGGAGATTCCGTTATCCGGATCCGAAGATTTCATCATCCTGGCCTGTGATGGCCTCTGGGATTTCCTCAGCGAAGAGGATGCGGCGATGCTGGTTTACAAGATGGTCTTCGATAATCCAGGTAGGATTTGTTTGCTTTTATTGCTTTGAATTCGTTTTGAAATTGCGATGCTGTTGAAAAAAAAGGGGGAAGATCGTTTGTCCCTTCTTTGTGAAAGGGAAAACTGTTTCTATTTGGGGTGGTTGAGACAATTCATATTTGTCGAGGGGGAAGTACCAATTTGCCTGCGCGTTCTGCAAGTCATCATTTCTTATTGATTATCATTGCATCAACTCGAGTGTACTTCTTAATGGTACTTAATGCCTCTTATTGTAAATGTATTGTAGCTTTTACATTTGTAATCATGTTGTTGCAAAAGTTATAGAAAGAATGGAACTCTGTACAAAATGACCTTAAAACTTTTGATACAAATATCAATATTTTATATGGATTTTATGAAATTAACAAAATATTACAAAAAAATAACATATATTTCCATAATGTTATGTAATTCTACTAAAGTTTTACAGTTTTCATTTGAATTATATTCTATTAAACATAAATATTAGAAAATTATTTTATTAAATAATATAATACTTACATGGGTAACATAGAATTTGAATGAAAACAGTACAAATTTAAATGTATTATTATATGCAACCAGATATACACTCTCGTAATTACATAAGTATACGTCACTCATGCGTATTGCATTTAATAGTTTTCATGTATACTATTATTTAATAAAAACTGCTATAACTGGGCAATGATATATAAAATGAGTGATTTTATGTTGATAATTTATCTTATTGTTTTATAGTAACAACAAGATTATCAACATAATTTGGTTGAATTATTTGTTTGATTTTTCCAATGATTTAGTATAAAATTACCTTTTCTATAGAAATTTCATATTGTATTACATAGCACTACAAAAAGTAAGGTATATTTTTCACGTATTTAACAGAGGCTTAACTTAACACTTTGAAGAACTTGACGATCTTTTGTATATCGAATTATTATTTGTTGATGATCGTAGTTACGCTTTTTAATCTATTTGATTTTCGTGTAAATTTCCTCTAAAATTAAATTTATTTTTAATTCTAATCACACAATTCATTATCTGTTTAACTTTTCGTGTAAATTTCGTGTAAAGATGACCTTACATTCATTTTTCATGTCTATTACATATTTCATTGATCGAATTATCTGTTTGGTTTTTCGTGAAAATTTCATATAAAATTGCCTTTCTTACATGTATTTTCCATAGTAATAACGTATTACATTACTTCACTCCTACAAAAAGTATGAATTATTGAAACATTTGTATGTGACTCACATAGCTAACTTGTTAGGGTGTTTTGTCTGTAGATGTATTGATTTGATTCCCATTTAAAACAATACAAATTACTTTCATTTTGAGCATTACTCATTGGGGGATATCGACCCTTGGGCACAGCTAATTTTTTGGGTTGGGCGACTTGGAAGTTATTTTGGGGTGTAACGTAGGTAAGGGCTTTCATTCAGAGTGCTACGAAAACGAACAAGTAAACTGTTTGTTGAAATTTAAGTCGAGTGCAAATATTATTTCTTATAAAAAGCATTGACAGAATTCTAATGGAGCAGATGGGCAAAATATTCGATACTTATTATTGATTATCGTATTGTATAGAAAATAATGTAAAAGTATATGCAAAAAAAAATCATTTTTATTTACAAATTTTATATGTTTGACTTAAACCTATTTTAATTGAAATGTTATACAATTTTGAAATTAATTTTCGTACGTTGATAAAAATATCCGACATGCTGCAGTATATTGATTAATGCATAATGCAAAACACAAATAAATAAGTTATTTTCTTGTAACAAAAGAAAATTCAACTACGGTCGTTGATCTTTCTTATTTTGAAGCTAATTGTAATAGAAACAAGTCATGTGCACCAGCTTTCTTTCTGCTAAACTCATTCACAGCTTTCTTAAGATTTCGCCGAAAATTATTAAAAAAAAAAACTTTGTTTCCTGTGTAAATTCTGTACTTATTATTAAAGTTCATATTAATATTTGTAATAAGAAAACTCATGTAATATTATTGTTTTGCCTATTTGCGTTCCCTATTCGAATGTAAAGTTTGCAATTGAAATTAGAAACATAGATTATGTAATATGGCAAAGTGCCATTTAGTATAATTCATATATCATTAAGTATAGGATAAATGTAATAATGGTCCAAGGACGAAGCAGTGCAGTGCGAGAGAAGTAAAATACAACTTGATATCGTTTAGCAGCTTTCATTCCAAATAAATAAATATATGTACTTGTCGTAACCTGTGATATAACCATAAACGTCGAAAATTTGTATAGTAAATTACTTCATGTTTATAAACGAAATGTGTATTTAGAATATGAAATGATGTTTAATTTCATATAAGAAATCAACATTCGAGACGATTTGAGAGTTTTCAATTAAAATATATATCATCATTTAATGGTTTTACAACTTTTATGCGTTTATAGTTCAAAATAATTGGTTACATTTCGGAATAGTTTAATAGAAAACATTTTATTTCAATTATATTTATAGATATGTTTTAGGTAACATTAGTAGAAAATTGTATGTTTTTAAGTGATCTGGAATCAATGATGGACAAACTATACTTTTATTAACCAGATAAAACAGAACAAGTCGAAATACAAGAATAGTGACAAAACAGATCGTAAATATTAGTTCACAATAGTTTGTAACAGATCATTTCTATTTTTTAAATTAATTGTAACAAAAATAACTATTGACATTTCTGCCCATTTTTTAAAAATATTATTGTTTTATTATTATTAACCATTGTTCTGTTATTTCCTGTTCTCTTTTTTCGTTTTCTGATCTGCTATGTTCTATTTTGTGATGGAAGCACAAGTACAATGAATGGATGAATAAACTAGTTTGTGTCTGTAAAATTCAATATAAGTTTTACAGAAGAGTACTTTACTTTAATTGGTATACAATTCTGAAGTGAAACACAATTTTCGTTCGGCCTTTGGAGAAAGTTACACAACTCCGATTTTCCTTTGTTCGGAAACATTGGATAACAATAATATTGGCTCCGTCTTCGAGTAATACTCGAGTTTCATTTCGTTCCTTCATTCTGCTTCTGCTTTTTTTTTTCTCCTCCATTTACTCATTTCGTACTGCCGCTCGTGAATGAAAATTTTCATCGTGTGTGACGGAAAATTGTAAGTCATTAAAATTTATTGCTGTAATTTTCTCTCCGACGGATTTGAAGTGAGCGGGTGAGCACACACAGACAGAAACACGTTCACATATTCACTCGGACTTTCTAATACCGAATTAATTGAAAATTTTCTCCGGAGGGTCAACCCCTCGACGATGTGTCCGGTCCGGGCTTGGTGGTAATCGGTCACGTGGCCGGGATTTTTTGTTTGTTTTTGGGGAAGGGGGAAAGAGCCCTGACCAGTCTCAATCTGGATGCCAGACGCGTGTCTCTTAATACCCACAACAGGGGATGCATTTTATTGGATTGGCACACGAGGATTGCGGGGGGATGCGGGTTTCAGGGGTGTAAATTTTCATCGATTTTTCACTTAATGATGCGACAGCTATGGAAAGGAAGAGATTCAGAAGGGGGACGGATTTTACTGCAAAACAACGTGCTTGTATTGTAGATGGAACACATTTGAATATCATTTGAATTTTATTTTTTAATTTGCAAAAGTTTGCACTGTTCGTAAAGTGAATTCACTTCCCTTAAATGCATCAATCACAAAAGTGTGTTACATTCGAATAATAATTTCTCATTAGCATTTATGTGGAAGTAAACTTAGTTTAATAGTTTTTTTGATAAAGTTGTTCAGAAGATTGAAAAGGAATTTTGTATAATTTGAAAAAGTATACTTTCAAGAATAGAATTAAATTACAAACTGAAATGAAAACTAGTAGTAATTCGCTGCAGGGAATATAATTGTATCGAAAATTATTGTTTTTATTCTACAAGTGAAGGGGTGACAACTAGTTACAAAACTGAGATCATATTAGATCATTAAACTATGATAGCAAATGTAGCTGAAAAATCGTTATATGAAAATGAACTTGCAATTTCTGTAATATTACCCTCTATCTGCAAGTTTCTATGCAGGCTGAAATAGATTGAGCTTGGGGTGATGAGAAATCGGTCCTCCGTGTATTCATTATTGTCTTGCCAACCATTATAATCTCAGAAGACAATGACACTTTGGACGTAAACAAATGGCTACAACGATGGTCAATAGTTGGTCCAAGAGGAAGACACTGGATTTTACTGAATAAAGAAAGGATGTTTTGTACTAAAGATGATGAGAAGGTTCCACATTGTCTACCCTACCATTAGAAAAAAAAAATACAATTTCACGCTCGACATTTCCATCTGCAGTTGGAAAAAGGGCTTAAACTTTATCGGATTATGTGGCATTTCATCACAATAACGTCTATATCAAATGTGATCATAGCAATTCTAGAGGAAGAATAAAAGAAATAAAGGAATTTGACTGAGGATATATCAAGACCTACATTTAATTAATATTTTATTGTCATTATATAACAATAGCTAATGGACATTTTATAAAGATGAATTAATTACGTTACGTAGATTATGCAAGAGAGAGCTGAAATATTTTCGAACTTAATATGATTGTGTGGTATATCATATACTAATAAGTGTTGGAAATTATGTGAAATGAAGTTTATTAGGTGATCAGAACGATTTTAATTATTATATAAAGGATATATAGGCATTCTATGGCAGCTCCATCTATGTGGACTTTATGAACTAAATGTATTTAAACTTCTTTGAATATTCATAAGAATTATCACTATAGTTCATTAAAAAGGTATTTGAATCCAGAATTGAAGAATAATTGATGCATATATCAGTGATTTTTAATCTGTTTGCCACGTGTTCCAACTTTTTCCTTCGATTTTATTGATCTGTAAATGTCCGAAAACCTAGTGTCAAGTATTATTTCATGATTTTCACATTATTGTACGCGTTTCTAGAAATTGCATATTGTTGTTTGTTTTCATTCGATAATAAGATTCATATTATATAACATATTTTTAAACGTTTTGACGTGAGGTGACAGGTGTCATTTCGAGACCCAATTTTCAGACGCCATCTAGTAAGAAATAATGAACTAAATTCGTTTACATATTGTTATTTAATCAATAAGGTTAATACAAGATAATTGAAATCAATGTATAGGAATGTATAGGAATCTTCATGTAAATTACATAATCGATTTTCTTGTCGGCTTTGGAGGAATATATGGCGCTGTCTGGAAATGTTACAGTCACACATTTGGATTTATTGTGTATCTAAAAAAATCAGCATAAAAGCAAATCATTTCTGAATAGATACATATAGAATATTCTGTGACGGAATTGCTTGGTATTTTATTTTATATCAATTATTCATAACATTTTCAATAAATAGAAGTGTTCCGGTTGGATAACTGCAAAATTGCGTGGTGTATGGCTGGCTTCAAGCAATGCACGTAATTTAGAATGAATGGTATGATACAAATGTCATGGGAATGGGAAATTTAGGATAGCAGTTTTTGTTGTTCTTGATGTTGCTATTTTTATCCCATGCAATGTCACACGTGAGAATCTTCTCGGATCCACCAGTATATTGAAACTGTAACTCCATAACTTGCCTTCAAAAGATCCTCTATGTCACGTATGGTTCCGCTACATTTATCGGTTCGTTAACAACACCAGAACCAATGTTAAACATTTCTTTCCTTCTGAAAAACAAAAAACAACTAATAATTACTACATGCCTTTTAATTATCATTTGCTATTTCTTTTTATAATATTAAGAAAATCCGGATTAGTTTTGGATCTTAAAAACACCGAAATTTAATATATAATTGCAATCATTTAAATTTAAATTACTATTCGTTTGTGTCGTTAAATTTGATTATATAATTGTGATAAATTCAATTACATAATTGCATTACGCAGACGTATTTCTGCGAAGCTTAATCAAGTTGATATATCCAAGCATAATAATCTTCATCTCTCATACATGTCTATTAGGTATTTGCATGTCTTCGAGTTGTGCCTTTATTGGCGGAACATTCCATAACCGATTTTTATCATTCCATGTGAAAGGAAACGCAACTTCTAAACAATGGATCTAAATGGTGAATAACAAAAGAAATATTTATATAATAATTGCACGTGAGAGGATTTTTTT
>JAFMTC010001202.1:86609-97671 GCA_018845635.1 Nicrophorus orbicollis
TAAATTAGTAATTTGTTATCTAGTGATAGCACTGATTTTCTTCCAAGCAACCAATACAGTTTGCTGAATTTTATACCTAATTGCTTTCTCTAGTCCATATATGTTTCTTCCAGTTGAGTCGTCTATCCAAATGCATTCCAAGATATTTTATGTGTTCCATTTGTGGTAATACTTTGTTGTTTAAAGTTACTGGTGGACATGATTTCTTTCTCATAGTTAAGGTGACATGGATAGATTTCGTTTCGCTTTAATACGCCAGTCTCTGAGCCAGTATTCAATCTGATTCAATCCTGTTTGTAGGTTTAATGACGCAATATCTGGATTACTATCAGTTGACAATAGTGCTGTGTCGTCAGCGAACGTAGCAATGGTTATTTTATTTGTTTTTGGCAGATCAGATAAGTAGTAGATATAAAATTGGTCCAAGAACGCTTCCCTGCGGAACCCCAGATCCAATTGGATACAGGTTAGAGCTTTCTTCTTGTAATTTCATATTTGGATTTAATTTATATTAACAATTTATGTCTTTAATAATAACATTTATTATAACAACAACTACAAAATAAAAGTCAATATAATAGTAACAAAAAAATACAAAGAAAATTGCTATTTCTGCAGAGAATTAGAGTTATAATATTTAATAATAATAATCTTCTCTAGTTACAATGTGGCTAAAGGGATATCAATCTAAGTATTGCCGTCAAGTAACATATGCAAGTTTGCAATATATTTATAATAGGCTAATGTCTAATAATCAATGAAGTTGGTCACCAAAAATCAATATCTGAAATGTTACTATGTACTGTAAACTTGGGGGAAAAGTATAAGACACTTCCAAGTATAAGACGCTCTTCAATTTTAGGGCCCAACATTTGAAAATAATGTATTATATAAAGTTTGAAATCTATAACCACTGTATAATGCACCCTCTTTTTTGACCCTTCATTTTTCGAGAAAGGGGTTAGTCTTATACTTGGGGGAAAGGGAAATACGTTATTTGTTAGACGTTGTTCTTTGCCAACTGAAGTAATTTAGTGCTCCACGCATTCGAATTCGTTACCAAATATTTTCATCGTTACTTAAATTTATATTGTTTTACAAATTACAGTTGCAAAATATGTATTTGTTGGAAAGTTTCCTAATCAATTGATCAATGAAATTAGTGTTCTAGAAGTGTGCAGAATTAGTGTGTTTTTGTGGTTTGTGTTTTTTATGGGTTACAACACAACAATTTTTACTTTACGTCAAAGTATCAACAATTTTTTTGTTAATTACAAAGTATATATTTGTTGGAGGGTTTCTCGACTCTGTAGCAGCGTGTTTCAATGTTTCTTTTAACGGATTGAGAATTAAAAGTTGATTTATACCATATTGTTCAACAATTTCAACATTACTTTATACAACTGTTATATTGTTGCTTTACGTCAAAGTTTCACGAATTTTTGTTTCACTTCAGTTACAAAATATGTATTTGTTGGAAATTTTCTATACTAAATGATGAAGGATTTCAGATTTCAATGTGTCCTTTAATAGTTGAGACTTGAAAGATGTCACTTTATATCAAAGTGTCAATAGTTTATCTTGTGAATAGTATAATCGTTATAAAATATGTAATTTTTAGAAGATTTCTCTACTTATTGTTCAACAATTTTAGTGGTCTATAGCAGCATTACTTTATTATGGATTTTAAAATAACATTTGTTTGACCAAAGTCAAAGTTTCGCCAATTTTTGTTTAACTACAGTTACAAAATATGTATTTTCTAACAAGCTTCTGTACTAAATGATCAACGATTTCAGTTGTCTATAACTGCATTATATCAATGTGCCCTTTAATTGTTAAGACTTGAAAGATGTCATTTTATATCAAAGTGTCAATAGTTTATCTTGTGAATAGTATAATCGTTACAAAATATGTAATTTTTAGAAGATTTATCTACTTATTGTTCAACAATTTTTGTGGTCTATAGCAGCATTACTTTATTATGGGTTTTAAAATAACAGTTGTTTCACCAAAGACAAAGTTTCGCCAATTTTTGTTTAACTACAGTTACAAAATATGTATTTTCCAACAAGTTTTTGTACCAAATGATCAACGATTTCAGTTGTCTATAATTGCGTAATATCAATGTGTCCTTTAATGGTTGAGATTTGAAAGATGTCACTTTATATCAAAGTGTCAATAGTTTATCTTATGAATAGTATAATCGTTACAAAATATGTAATTTTTAGAAGATTTATCTACTTATTGTTCAACAATTTTTGTGGTCTATAGCAGCATTACTTTATTATGAGTTTTAAAATAACAGTTGTTGCACCAAAGTCAAAGCTTCGCCAATTTTTGTTTAACTACAGTTACAAAATATGTATTTTCCAACAAGTTTCTGTACTAAATGATCAACGATTTCAGTTGTCTATAACTGCATTATATCAATGTGCCCTTTAATTGTTAAGACTTGAAAGACGTCATTTTATATCAAAGTGTCAATAGTTTATCTTATGAATAGTATAATCATTACAAAATATGTAATTTTTAGAAGATTTCTCTACTTAATCTTCAATTTTTGTGGTCTATAGCAGAGTTTTTCTTAATGGTTGCGAATTGACGACTGTTTCGTTACGTCAAAGTATCAATAATTATTTAAAAAAAATAATTGAGTCGAAATTGAAAAACTTTAATTTATTTGTTGTGATAAGGTTTGTTACTCAATCAAATCTTGGTACAGAGTTTGCAAAGAGTTGTTAAACATTAAGCACATACATACAGTCAGCTTTCACTGCAATGTAATCAAAGTAGTTACACATATTGTAGTGACAGCACGAAGCATAAATCAATTATCCTAATAAACGTACTAATATTTGAACGATTCTTGTTTAAATTGAATTAGACATGCTATATTATGATGGCACGAGTGATATACAATCTTAAGTCGATTTGTTACGCTGTCAGTTATTGTTTCCAATAATTACACTGTCATTATTTCAATTGCAATAAAATTATATAGAGTTGTAGACTAAATCTTAATTTTTAACTACATTTTGTGAGCATATTCCTTGACTAATTATTGTAAAACATGATTTTTAAATTAATATTTTATTACTCTGATAGTCCATGTAATCAAATACCGTACTATTTGAAACCGTACTTATTAATAAAAAAAATATACACAAATCTATATAGTTATTATAACACTGGTTATAATTAATTTTATGTACTAAATTCTTAACATTTAGTTTGTTTTGAAATGTATAAACCGTACTATAGTAAATGCGCACTGATCGAAGTCACAATATTAGAAGTACAGTTTGATATAATTTCAATAATTTATTTCACTGTCACCGTTTGTCCACATTTTATTATTATATTTAATTAATTTTTTGAATGATTCAATTTTTTTATTTTTTAATAAACTTATATTTAAGTGCAATAATATTAAATTAATAATAGTAATTTTGTATAATTCATAATTAGAAGACAGTAGTATTCATGCAATGGAATTTCCAGCCATAATTTAGAGGCTGCACGAATGCAGTAGCACATATGTAATGAAGTAGAAACAATGCGCATTGTGCCATGGTTGATTGGAGACGGGAAATAATAGCCTCGTCGATGAATGTGTCTTAATTGCTTTTGTCTGGAGTGTTGAGTCCATTACCAAGTATTCAAAATATGAACAGCAAGTTTAAATGATTGAAAATGAAATAAAGATAACTTTAAGTAATTCATTGAAAAATTAGTTTTTAAATGAAATAAAGATAATTTTAAGTAATTCATCGAAAAATTTGTTTTTACTACTAGCAAATTGATTAATTACAATATTTTACTCGAAAAAGTAATGAAAGTAACAAATTTAAGATCATTTAAAATAAGTTTATTACCACAAACAATGTTTGAAATGCAGACCTTGCATAGTGTGACTTTCAAAATTATTTGCTACTCCACTTCTACAACTATTATTCATTTAAATGGTAATTTGAATTAATGTACTAGTTGTGCGTTTGTATGCCCCACGTTAGTCATCAATTAATGAACAGAATTGTTACGTATGGACGTAATCTATTAATGCTTATTTCAGTAGAAAGTAAAAAGTTTATAAACTTATAAAATTACATTTTGTCAATTGAAACGAAATAGAACAAAATATTTGGTTTTTCTTTCAAAAAGTATCATATATTGGTGATAAGTTAAGAATAGTGATTTTTAATTGTTTGAAAAATTTATATTATTTTTCTAATAAGTTAAGAAGCGTCTTAACTTCAATTTTTTTCTTCTAAGTACACCGATATTCCCAAATCAACCGATAGAACTACACTAACTTAACGTTTATATAACTTAGTGTATATAACTACCCTTAAGTTTGAAATATGCACTTGCTCAAAAAACTTGAGGAAATGTTGTACTGAGAGCAACTGCTTCTGACACTAAATTCAAACTGAAAACTGGTGAAAAGTATGCTCCTGTAGCAACCGTTGGTTTTAAGAAAACAAATATTTTGTTGTAAAGTTTAACAACAGCTCCTAAGTATAAGATATTTAATGTTAGTAACAATTGTAAAACCTTATTTATTTAAGCATAGAAAGTTTAATTAAAGTCTCAAATGTGTAGTGAAACAAATAAACGTTTATGAAGATCATTGCTATAGAATTTAACAAAAACATAAAGGAAATGCGCAAAACTAATTCCGTATTTTCATTACCCTTTGAAGCCTATCAAAACAAAGTCCTTAAAGTCTGTAGTATTTTGATCTCCATTTCCGAAAATAAAGGCTTTTAATGTGGTCTCCCAACCACATCCCGCTGAAAATACCCACTTCGAGCCTTTAAGTTGTTTCTTTACTTAGATATACTTTATTAAGTTATATATTTTTTTAGGAAATTGCTATTTGCTGCAAAGGGCAATAGTCTATCTACCCTTTCAAACTTTTGAGTTGTTCTCTTTATTTCACCAACATTTGATCAATTATTATTGATCCAAGTGTTTCTTGTTAGAAATTATATTGTTATTAATAATTACTTGTATTAAGACGAAAGTAATCAGAAATATCGTTATTTCGTATTGGAAATTATGTTAGTTATAAATTCAAGTGAAAATGATATTGAAAACGTTAATTGTATATAATTTGAAGACATTTGTAACGTGACTTTAAAGTTTGTTCAAACACAATTGTAAGTCTCTTTAATTGCGACTGATGTATCAAGGAAACTTGGAGCAACCCATTATCTATTTTTAACTGCAAACAAGAGGAATATCGATTTTTTGAACAGTGTTTACTCTGTCTGCTCTCGAATTCCGCCGGTATAAAGAGGCGCTGTGAAGGAGGAGAGATCCTCCGTAATATATTTACTTAGTAACTGGAGTAGCCTGAAAGTGCTTTATTTCACTTAGCTGAAAGCTGATTACGCCCTTTTGGCTTGATTTTTTTTTCTGCGTTGATCGATCCATGTTTATTCCTGTTCTCCGAGTTGTTCGCACCTTCGCCATGTAATTGCGTTTTTCCCCGTAGAAAGTCGCGCTCGATTTTCGCGGAAGTTACGCAACGAGAGCCTCGAGGAGGCTTTTTTTCTCTCTCTTCTCTCGTCAATTCGAGTCCTTTTCTTTTTTCGCGTTTTCGGTCCGTAAAAGGCTTGAAATGAGCAGCGTCGTTGTCCAGAAATAGAAGCACTTTCGTTTCGTCTCCTCGTACACTCTGGGGCTCTCTCTTTTCTGGCCATACTGGATGCTGTTGATGCGTTATTTTTCTCCATCAACATCACCGTCCTCTCCTCCACGTTCGTTATTATTATTTCGGTGTTTTGTTGGGGTGTGTCTGTCTGTGCGGCTCGTGATGATGCAGCGAGCGGATTGGTATTTTTGGCCTCGTAATTATAAATAAAATTGCTTCTCCTCTCGTTCTTTCCTTAGAAACAGCGCCACTGGAGAATACATGGTGGAAAATAGCTTCTAGCCTGAGCGAAGATGGGCGTCTCTATGTATTCCATTCCGGAGTTTACATTATCGCCACTTCTATTTTTAACTTTGCCCGAGATGACTTCTTGTTGTTGTTGCTGATGCTGCTGCTTCTGCTTCTTCACGAGTTTTTTCCCCATCTTCTTCCGACAAAATCTACACCTCCGATGAAGAAGAAGATTGCGTTAGGGACGTTACGTAATTTCTGCGCGACGCCGATTCGGCGGTCTCAAACAATGGGCATGGAAAAGCGGAAAATCTTCTTCCGTTCCGATTCCACAACTTTTCCATTTAGACCGCTTCTTTCCTTTCATCGTATTGTGTGGAAACGCGTGCAATTCTCACGCTTTTGAAAGGCGCGGAACAATAATAACAAAAATGACTTCACACTCGCTTAAGCATCGAAATGCAACGAGAAAACAGTTAAAAATGAAATTCGCAAATACCATTATTCATTTTTAACAAACAATTTTACTTTGATGCATAGAAAACCGTGTTAGTAAAGTGTTTATTGTTTTAAGAACAATTTATATACAGTAAAATTTCATTCAGAACAAAACTTTTTTTAAAATTCAAATAACTGAACTAAATTGAATATGTTGTTTCTTCGAAGAAAGTATTCTCTTTTTTTTTGTTGCAATTGCAGGAAATAAATAACGTTACGAAGAAAGCGGATTTTTATTTTATGGGAATGTAATGTACGTGCTGCTGACAAGTTATGAATTTACTGGGAGTGACTGAAAATGAGTAATGCGTATATTTTCAGAGAGACTTTCTCTTTTCATCGGGCGATGATATTGTGAATAAAGGAACGCACGGGATATTATTACGTCTGCTTATTTTCATAACGTTGATGGATCGGATCTTGGTAAATTGTCGTGTTCGTCAACGGACGATGGTTCTAAAATAGTTGTACGATTCGTGAATGGTTCCACGAATCGCATCTAAATAACTTCGCTATATAAATAACACCAATATGTAAATGCTTAAAATCAACCATCTTGTGATGTTAATTTCATCTACAAAGATTGTTTTTAAGTAATTTTCATTAGTTTTTAAGGATTTCAATATGAGCTGAATGAAGTTTGTTGTGGGTTGTACCTATGTTGCTTTAATGGTAATCGTGAGGTATGTTAAAGTTGCCGTTGGTTCCTCAAATGTATTAATGCTAATCGAGTGCTTAAGGCTGACTGAAGGTTGTTGTGGGACCTAAATTGCATTAATACTAATTGTGTGCCATAGGCTGATTTAAGGTTGTTGTGGGCCCCATGTTACATTAATGATAATCGTGAACTCAAAGCTACGTTAAGGTTTTCGTGTGGCCTAAATTTCATTAATACTAATCGTGTGCCATTGTCTGATTTAAGGTTGTTGTGGGCCATATTTTGCATCAATGAAACATTTAAAGTTCATGTGGGTCCTAAGTTACATTATAGGTATTCGTGGGCTCTAGGCTATATGAAGATTTTCTTGGGACCTAAATTGAATTAATACTAATTGTGTTCTCTAGACTGTATTAGGGTTATGGTAGGCCCTAGGCTACGTAATTATCGTAAGTCCTAGGCTAGGCTATAGTAAGATTGTAGTGAGCTCCAGTTAAGATTAGGTATAGTCTAAGAATCTTAACAACAAAATATGTATTATAAGTCAAATATTTCATCGTGGGTCCCAAAAGTTATTGAAGGCCCTACACCTAATGAATTCGACGGTCTTTTTATCAATTGTATATCTTACATAATAGCCAAATGGATTTTTTTGTTAAAAAAAATCCTTACATAAGTCTCATATTAATACAATTTCAAAAAGTTAAAGAACGTTACAGTTATTTTTTAATTAAAATCAAGTAATAAATGCGAATTTCTTTGAATTGTTTTTATATATTTATAACGAACGTAAAATTATTGCACATTGCAATTATTCATTATTTTTTATTATGTTCTGCAATTATAAATGTTTTCAGTTCAAACGTATTACAGCTTTCGGTTAATGGTTTCGGAAAATTTAGTTCAGACAGTCTTTTAGAAATCTTCTAAAATTATTGTTGTTTGCGTCTGCAATATGTCGGTCTTGCTCGGTGACCCCGATGTTTATAAATGCGACTCAAACATATGTTGTAACATTTTGTTGTTGTTTGTTTCTAAGGCCTTTTGCTTCGAATCATTTCCGTTTCTCACCATCGATTCTAGTTCATGCACTTCCTCAGGTATTGACAACTTTTTTGTTTAAATTAGAAAAAAAAATGTTGGATTTATACGCGTTATTTGACAAGTAACTTCAAGTACAAGTGATATAGTAAAATTTCTTATATTGAATATGTGTGAATTTAAATAGGTTCTATACTTGCCAAACATTGTACAAACCTTTGGATATTCAATTTAGATGCAACTAAATAAAATGATGGATTTTTACGCGTTTTTTGACAAGTAACTTGTACTTGTTTGTGAAAAAATCAAGTTTTCTTCTATTGAATATGTGTATATTCAAAATGGCTCTAATGCCCTATACTTGCCATATCACTGTATCATTTTACATACCCTTAAAAAATATTAAAGTACAGTGGTAGCTCGATATACGAGTGCCCTAATTTACGAGTGTTTTGAGATACGAGCAAGATTGATTTCTCTTACCTCAGACTAATTGCTTTGAGATACGAGTAATTTGACATACGAGCAAGGTTACGGAACGAATTAAACTCGAGGTACCACAGTATTGTTAATATGATTTATTACTGAATTGTTTGTGTATGTGTATTAAAGTTTGTTATAATAATTATATGTCATTTCTATTAATAATAAATAGGAATGTCACCTAATGGAGGTTTAGCACTTGAGTGGAATTAATAATTAATGTTAATTATAATAACAGTAATTTATTTGTCATGAATGGGTCTACAATCTATTTAATGTTATTTGTACTATATTTATCCAATGTTGCATCATCGTTGAACAGTTAGTGTACTAAAGAAAAGTATAATAGTTTACTAAAGTAAAAAGTTCTTTACAGCTATTATTATGTTCCAAATTTACTTTAATTTTCAGTCTTTACATTTCTTGTATTATTTGGAGACAACAATACAAGAATCAACCTTATTGCATTAATAAAACAATTTTTGAAATCAAATATTTTGTATTTATAAAAAAAACATGTTTTGTTTGAAACCAAATTATTAAACATTTTATTAAAGTTATTATTTGTAATTTAATTTGAGCAATTACTTATCATTACAAATTAATTATTTACTATAGTAGTTTCAATAATTTGACGCCTTCCTTTAAAAAACTACAATATGTTTCATGAATACATTGAATTTTTGATATACAAGAGTAATTTTCTTTGGAATTATTAGATAAAACATAAATAATTTGTAAATCGCTTTCATTCTATTTCTTTTTTGTTTGCATCATCTCCTGATGTTTCTTTACTGAATCACTTTGAGCTTTTACGTATTGTTTACATTTAGAGTTTCTTATATAATTGAAGGAAAAAAAAAAGGTATAAATAAATTGTTCGGAAAAACAATAGCTGCGAAAAATCCTTGTGCGCGTTTTTTCTTCTTCTTCAATTCTATTTATACGTTTCGGAGAAACAGAAATATAAATAATAATAACGGAAAAACAACAATGATAATTGACTACTGTTGAAAGATGATTCATAAATGTTTTATTGTGCATGACAAGTACCGACTTTGATTGTTTAATTATTTTAAAACCACAATTTGTTGCTTATTCTTGTATTGAAAGTATACAGTTGGTGATCGGTTAACGAACAATTCGAACATGATTATAGTTTAAAGACAATGTTCGAATTGTTCGTTAACCGAACCATTTGCTTATTTTAGGCCACAATTTATTGTTTACTTTTGTATTGAAATTATTCAGTTGATGATCGGTTAACGAACAATTCGAACATGATTATAGTTTAAAGACAATGTTCGAATTGTTCGTTAACCGAACCACTTGCCATTTTAAGGCCACAATTTATGGTCTATGCTTGTATTGAAAGCACGCAGTAAGTGATCGGTTAACGAATAACTGATTATATTCGTTAAACGATCACCTATAATGTTGAAGACAATGTTCGAATAGTTCGTTAACCGAATCATTTGCTTTAGCTATCAAAAGAAACGTCAAAGTTGTTCGTTATCCGAACAAATAGTTGTATGTATATAAAAGCTCTACTGTTGTACGATTTTTTAAAAAACTGAATAGTTCAACCACTGTATAACAAAAAATTAGTAATATTTCGTATTTTTGATTAGTCTTTAAATGATTTATGTAATGAAAATTTCATAAAGATATTTTCAAAAAGTATTCATTAAAGAAGAAGTCAATCTTCTTAAGATGACTTATTTCAAATAAAACTATGTAGGGATATGATTGAATGTAATCAAGTATTAGCACAAAAAATGATACTGAAAATAGAAAATACGATTGCAACGGTCAATCGATTGACTGGTGAAAAAAGGATTGCAAGTTTATATTTATATAACAAGATACAATGTGGAAATTACAAGAGGAAACTGGTGATAACCCTCTGATAACAAGTTTAATTTTAATGCTATATACAGAAGACAAATACACTTGTTATTACACTTTACATTTGTTATGTACTAATATAGCAAACTTTATACATTTGTTTCAATAACTTTCAAATGGAAAATTTAATGATCAATTCAGTTTTGATTAATGTTTTAAATTTTACAATACTCTTATTTAGCTAAAATTGCATCCAAATTTAATAATTTATATTTTTTATTTAATTTTATTGTTCGTTTTATTGTTAACTATTTTTGTTTGGAATTTACTTTAGAATGTTTATTTTTCTTTTACAATTAATTGGCTTTTGCAAAATGCACTTATTGTTTTTTTTTTGTATGATTTTTATGTAAGTTATAAATTTGTAGTCTCTGGGCTAAAAGACCTTTGGCACTATTTGGACCTACAATATTATTCGATAAAGATTAAAATTCTTATTAAATATTTAATTTAAAGTTATTAACATATAAAATGTTCTTGTGTTATTTAATATTAATATTAAAACTTTTGTAATAATAAATTATAGAATAAATTTGTATTGAAAAGTAGGAATTTAAGGACAATGAATTTGACGATGATGA
>JAFMTC010001203.1:0-12070 GCA_018845635.1 Nicrophorus orbicollis
AATTAGACTTAAATCATTCGGATGAGCCATACGTATGTATATATTTATATATATATATATACACTAAAAATTATATAATTCAAGGAAAACTATATACAATTTAGCGACAATTTAAATGATCGATTAGGTTTAAGTAGCGGCATATCTGATGAACTGAATGATAGTTTTGTGCATATGAACTAAGAAAAAAAATCATAACAAAAAAAAATCATAATTAATAATTGTACAGTTGTGTGTATATAGAAATGTTACTGCGGATGGGAGTGTGTTTACGTACTGTTAATTGTTTAGACCCCAAGGAAGGAAAGATTGTCGGATGTTGTCTATAACCAATAGGTCCTTCGTTTCACTTATTTTCATTATAATTTTTGTTCGTTCTTTATTATTATTATTATTATTTTAAATAATACACATACAGGGTTATTTGTTACGTCGTGGGTAATTTGCTCAAAACCGTTGCAGGCAATTTACGTCCGCTTCTTGTTATTTTCGATGGAACTGTTCAGCAGAAGAAGTTAACAAAAGAAGAAGAAGAAGAGAACACAATGCATTTCTTCCCATGATCCAATTGTATCAGTCTTATAAGTTTTATTATTGTTTATTATAAATAGTTACGATTAGGAGGTATAAAATATATATATATATAAAAGGAATAAAATGAAATCGAGTGCGCTGGGACTTTCTTCGACTCGGATTTGAGTGTAAAATCCACACTACATCCCGGAAAGTAAAACAAGAGTATATGTATAATATTTTATATATATATATAGAGAGAGAGAGGCGTGTGTAGGAAGAAACTTTTTAGTATTACTTATTTATATTGTATAAAAAAAAATAATAATTACCATATTGAATAATATTCTTAATAATTATTATGAAGGAAGAAGATCCCTCTCGTGCTCACATAGTGAATGTAAAAATTAAGCAATACTGTAAATTTTCTCGTTGCTACTCTATCTTTTATCGGATACCAATTCCATATCAATATTTAAAGAAGAAGAAAAAAAAACAAGTATATAAAGAGAAAAAAAAAAACGATTCATATATATCAATGTATAAACTAAATAGTAGGTTATTATTATTATTATTATAACGAAAGTTCTTTAATTTTTTGTTCGTCATTTTCGTTCCGTATACACGAGCATATTAATGGATTTATATATATATATATACACATAGATCTACAGAATCATCCCCCATCCCCCTGCTCCCTCACGGAAGCGCTGCAGCGAGGATTCGTTCTCCGAGGTGTATTTATTTGTGTCGCCAGTTCCTTCGACGTATTGGAAAGGAAAGGGTGCAATTTGTTTACAAACAAACAAACAAACAAAAACTATTACTATTATTATTATTATATTTTAAATTATTATTATATGTATAAAAGAAGAGAAAGAAAAAGGAAACTTTTCATCATCGTCATTGTTGCCAAATACATTACATAAATACATACATTCGCATACATGTGATAGTACTTTAGTTCAAAACAATCTACTAGAAATCATAAATTTAGGTGTAAGCGTGGCATTGCATGAAGAGTATTATTTATTTTGCAATTACATTGTTATGAAGTATGTATATATATAAATGATTATATATATATGTACATTATATATATTGAAAAGAAAAGAAGAAATTGAAGGAAGAACAATTCCGGGATGTGCGAAGGTAATTCGGGCGGGAGGGACACGCAAAGGGTCGTCGGAGGCGGCTGTAGTGATAGCAATGCCTACATATCACAGTAGCCCAAATGGCATGACTCTCGGCCTGAGCTCTGTACCCGCAGGTCCTGCTCCTCGCTAGCCGCAATCCCGTTCGTTTTACAATCCATGTAAAATGTACTGTAAAATTTTCTCGTATATCAAATATCTGATTTGTTTTAATGATAATTATTACAATAAATAAAGCAATAACATTTCGTTGAGTTTCTTTGAAAAAAAAATACAAACAAAAACAAAATAAACCCATGCTTGTGTCTTTATAAATGTTGATTGTTTGAAATAAAAATGGATTATGTATTAACAATGTATTTTGTGAATTATTTCATATTGATTTAAACGTCTTTATTTATTTACCTACAATGCAATATTTTCAATTAAAAATAATAATATTAAGATTTATTTAGTTTTGAAACTTCACATTTAATACCTTCAATTTCGACGGAGTATTGTAAAAAAACGGTAAATGTCCTAAAGAAGCAATTACATACAATTTATTCACTAGAATATCAGCTTTCAGAAAAGTATATACATATATTTGTGCTAATAGTAGAACTCGAGAAATTAAATTAATTGTAAATGGACTTTTGAAGCTTGAAATTTAATACCTTCAATTTCGACAGACATTTGTATGAAAACCGTAAATGCTCAAAAGATGTAATTGCATACTATTTATTCACTGAAATGTCAGCTTTCAGAAAAATAATTACTTATAGTTGTGTTTATAATAGAATTTGAGAAATTAAATAAAATGTAAATCGACTTTTGGAGCTTGAAATTTAATCCTTCAATTTCGTCAGAAAATTGTATGAAAACAGTAAATGTCCAAAAGTATTAATTGCATACAATTTATTCACTGAAATGTCAGCTTTCAGAAGAGTATTTACATATAATACTGATTATTATAGAATTTGAGAAATTAAATAAAAAGTAAATGGACTTTTGGAGCTTCAAATTTAATACCTTCATTTTCGACAGAAAATTGTATGAAAACCGTAAATGCTCAAAAGATGTAATTGCATACTATTTATTCACTGAAATATCAGCTTTCAGAAGAGTATTTACATATAGTTCTGTTTATTATAGAATTTGAGAAATTAAATAAAATGTAAATTGACTTTTGAAGCTTCAAATTTGACAGAAAACTGTATGAAAACTGTAAATGTTCAAAATATGTAATTAGATACAAATTATTCATTAAAATATCAACTTTCAGAAAAGTATATACATATATTTCTGCTTATAAATTGACTTTTACAGATTCAAATTTAAAACCCTCAATTTTGACAGTAAATTATTACAAAGGGCTAGACCATAGATCTTTCTGCCCTGTCATTTACATTTTAAAAGAAAACTGACAATACACAAAATTTGCATTAAATATATGTTTTTAATAAGGTACAGTTTGATAAAACAACTTTATTAACGAAAGTAACCAACACTTTCAAAAAGGTCCATGTGGCTCCATCTTATGCCGAAGTACTAGACTATGATTTGTATTACGTAGATTTCTACAGCTATTTCACTCTACAAATTAGAAGTTACGTGGTCTAAACGCATATTTGTGTATTTTTTTTTAAAGAAAATCTTTAATTCTAAAGGAATCTTTCTTTCCGTACTTCATCCAAATAAAACTCTCCATTTGCTCCCTATATCCCATATTTATTATCCAAGCTATTCATTTAAAAGATAACACATATAATTGTAACATCACATATATAATCTTAGTAACTATATGCAGATAGTATTAATTCCGATTAGATAATGATAATTACACAGCGTACAATCATTGCAGCGTGCACGCTTTGTGATTATGGGTAATCTTAGAACGCAGTTTCCGTGGCTTATGTAACATTTATTATATATTTTTTTTGTGTGTATTGGTATAATCTTCTGCAGTACTGTAATATATTAGAATTTTAAATAAATTTATTCATAAAAAAAAATATCGATTGCACAAATAAAGTTGAAATTGCGTCTACTCTCCAGTCTTTAAGAATTCACAGAAAAGCACAAAATAAAATCGCACCAATTAAACCTATCTTATTACAGTTTTAATCTATATATTTATATCGTAGTTTCTCCTAGAATGCGTCATACATCATATGTGTAACAGTTACTCTATCTATTACATATGTATACCGTTATGTAAGTAACCGAGAGATTTGAAGAACATAGGGGAAACAGAACGAAATCATAGGCTAAGGGTGCGTTATTTACATCGTGAGTAGTTAAGATTTATCTTAAAATGTAAGTGGAAAGATCACTAAAAAGAAATGTTCTATATACATAAATATAAAATATACACCAAATATAGTGCAACAATGTAATAAAATTTGAAGTAAAACATCATTTGATGATGTCCAAAAACAATAAATCGGCGACCCGAGTCGCCAGCCGCATTTGCTTGCTCCCACCAACACAGTAGATTTATATTTGAAAACCTTTGGATAAGTTTAAGGTTTTCGGCTCCTTGGACTTGACTTCGAACTCCAAGATCGAATCCGGACTTGCCTTGTCGTAGTCCAGGTTCTCGCTGGATATGCGTATCTTTTTTGTCGGCGGATCGTCGTCGTCCGACAAGTACGAGCTGCGGCGCCTTATGGGCATGATCTCGCCCTCGTCGTCGGATATGTCAGGTTCAATGAACTTCCTATCCTCCGCTTTGCTCGTCTCCATGAACGATCGCAGATTCTGCAAGGCAAGCTTGAACTCGTCCTCGTGCTTTTTGCAGAAGTCGTGGAGCGAGCCGCCCTGCAGAATCTCCGTGCAATTCGACTTTATGAGACCCTCGTACTTCTTGGACAGATCTCCTAAATACTTGACGAACGCATTTGTGCCATTCTCATTTACTTCGTCATTGAAACGCAACTCCTCGTCTTTAAACACCAAAAACTCCTCGAGGGTTTGATCATCCTCCTCCTTACCTAAATTTGAACAACGTGTTAATATGCTTCTCGCGTTTTTATGAGATCTACTTACTGAGTCTGTTGAATAGCAAGGCTCTTCTTGCTGAGATCAGCTTTTGGTCCACGATTTCCACCTCGTTCTTCTCGGAACTTTTTATGTTCGGCAAGCAGACCAAGAGTGTGGAGAACAGTACGATCATTAAGCACGTCGTAGGCGTAGCCTTGCTCGACGAACTGAACAGAAGCTCCTGCAGTTTCTTAAGTTGCTCATAAAGTTTAGTGTTCTCTTTATTCAGCAACTTGACGCGCTTCTTCAAAATCTCATTCTCCTCATCGGTGCGCCTGGCCCTTGAATAGCAAACCAATTAATACCAAAACTCCCAACTCCAACAACCATCCCTACTTCTCTTCCAGCTGATCGACGTATTCCTTCTTGCGTTTGCGCGAATCTTGTGCTGAGATCTTGTTGCGGATCTTCCTCCTGATCCTCTTCAGTTCCTTCTCGTCATTTTTGGTAAGCGGATAGTGTGACGGTAGCTTGATACCCTCCTTGAAAAGCAATCTCTTTTCTTCGGCCGTTAACTCCAGAGCCGGATAGCTTCTATCGTTCCCAAGATTTTCTATGTCGACCTCAATATCTGAAACTGTCAACGATTGTTTTTTTAATACAATTCGAGGAGACGCTATTTTACTAAATTACCATCGACTGACTCCGAAGAAGTGGATGCGGCATACTTTTCAACTTTCTTAATAACCTGTTGACAAGTTGCAGGCAAAACCTTTATGCTTTCCATTTTCAGGTCATTCGCGTTTATAATCTTAAATTTTTTCATATTTTTCACGTTGACCGGCAGTAGTAATGATCTACAATGTTATAAGTATACATTAAATTTGTGCTAATTTAATTCACAGATGCTGCTACACGTGTTTAAATGATCAGTCTTTAAGATGAAGTTTAAGCGACTTCATTTTAATATATACTAATTCAATAGACTTAATACCTATTTTTTTCTATGGATTTAAAGAATGGTTCATAATTCAATGAAATGATTGTGTTTTAAGTTGTAATTCTATTGTGTTTGTGTAATTTCATATGTATAAAAAGAATTTGGAATGTATTGTTGTGTTTTTAGTTCTAATTGAATTTAGTTTGTGTAATTTTAAAATAAGTAAAAATATCGATCTTCGTAATAACGGTGAATTATTTTGTATCTTTTATCGATTCGTCGTTAGAATGTATTTGGATGGGTGTATGTGATTAATGAATAATTGAAAAGACCGATGCAATGTAAATTTCGATTTGCCGAAGTTTTTTTTGTTTATACCTTCCATTTCCAGATATCGATTGGACCCTAATGACTTGTTTCTTTCCGGGCTGAAATCCTTTTTTACCTGTAAATTGATACAACGTCAAATGAATAATGCATTTCCACACGAGGCCAATTAAGAAGATATACTTTGGGTGTTTATTGGTTTTGTGACAATAACTTTCTTAGTGTTATTATTAGGCTGACGAATGACAACTTTCGGTGGATTAGTGACACCAATCAAATCATTTATATTATTCTGCAAAGTGGTCTCTTGTCCAAATAAAGATAAGAAATCGTCTCCTTTAAGTGTTTCACTGTTTTCATTTCCAAACAACGTACTGAAACAGGGATGCATTAAACAAATAGGAATCATAAAACAATTTTGCGTAAATTACAAATAAACGTGTTTATGGTGAAAAGAAATTGATGAACTGGAGTAAAGTAAAAGTATGGAAATTAGAAATGCTGATACAAATTTCTTTTTAGCAAAGTGAAAGGTCACATAAACAGGTTTATCAAGTAATTTAGAGAACACATGGGATTGTTAGGTTAACAACATATGCTTACATGTTGTTCATATTCATCATGTTAAAATTCTGTTCATCGCTGGAGCTGGTGTCTGAAGAGGAAACTGCACTATGCAGAGGGGACTGCACAGTGTTCTCATTGGAATTGAAGTCATAGCTGCCATCAAGTAGGTTGTCATCCAAGACATCAAGATTCTGCTTTTCCATAGACAAAACAGAATCAAAGAAGTCTGAGCTCTGTTGATAATAAAGAGAAAACATTAATTATGAAAAGTTGGATTTTATATTGGGGGATCTTCTTTGACCTCTATACAAATTGACAGGAGTATTTGTATATTAAAGTAAATAAGATAATTATGCTTCATGTGATAATAGTATTATTCGAGAATCTAATCGGAAATATTTAAATGTCTAATAAATGGCATAACAGATAACAATCCGGCACCGCACAGCTTGTAAATTCTAGTGCCGATTTGGTCAAATGCAGTTCCGGCCCCTGCACAAAGGGGTATTGCATTATATGGGTCAGATATAAAAAGACTTACCATGTATTCGGAATTCTCGAAGCCTAGTGGGATATCCATATTGTTAATGTCGTCAGTAAGGATCGAGCTCACGTCCATGTTCGCATCGCCCTTAACTGTAAAAAAGTCTAATAGATGGGACATCTTATTGGAGTCTCCTTTTCATATCAACAACACTGAAGTCTTCCTCGTAACGCGTTATTTATAGGCACCGTATGTATCTCCAACAGTACGAATCCGGTAGATCTGGTTGAACGCAGTAGTTCCTCAAGTAGTGTCGCAATATGTTCGCGGCCTGCCCAATGGTTCACTGCCTACCGAACAGTATAGATGCTCACTCTTGGAAAAGCCAGCGTGGAATAGTGACCAATCTTATGCATTCGCATGCGCGTTATAAATGGCACCGCCCCTATACAACCATATTACCAACATCACAATACACAAAATCCCAAGGAACCAAATCAATACTTTCACATAATCCATTTTTTTGAATCTTGAATTTCATTTTGAATTTCCTATGATGCCGGCGGCCGCTCAGATCCGACCTTCTTTCAGGTCACAAAACTGTATTTCGGCTCTCTCGCACACACACACACCCACTCCGGTTCCTGGCCAAAATTCCAAAAGAGAGGAGAAAAATATGGAAAAGAGAAACAGATCTTTGCTCTGATAAATCTTGATCCACATTTCTTCGAGCGCGTAACAAGAGAAACACCTAGTTTGTATTTCGTAGGAAGTTCAAATTCTTCATCGATAAACCTTTCCCAAATAATCTCATTGGCCTTAATCTGTACAGTTTTAGATTCCAATTACTTTGTTCACGCACTTTCTTCCTCATTATCAATTCCTATTTCTTCATCTAAATTAATTCACCAATTCACAAGGCAATCTACTTTTCATAAGATATTAACTAATATTGAGAAAACTGTCAAGTACTGTGTTAAATTCCAAAATATATTCATTGAAGGAAAATATCATTACAAATTGGTTTAAAGTACATTGGTGTTCAAATACAAATTATTTCTATTTAAAGCAACGAATTGAATAGTCGTACTAATCGATA
The DNA here is from genome assembly GCA_018845635.1 of Nicrophorus orbicollis. Lineage (NCBI taxonomy): Eukaryota > Metazoa > Arthropoda > Insecta > Coleoptera > Silphidae > Nicrophorus > Nicrophorus orbicollis. The sequence continues at coordinate 8,049 of JAFMTC010001203.1, forward strand.
TATGTCAAATAAGCGTTTTTGAAAATTTGCTACAACACGCAAATTTTATGCAAAAAACGAAAACGTGTGTAGATATTGCTTATTTTGCATCGATTTAATGTAATTACTTCATTCAATTTTATCCTTTCAATAAATATACAGTGATACTCCGAGTTTACGTTGTGTGCGATTCCTTATTTCAAATTACGTAAGATATAAGTTGAACTGCCAATTTGTGTACAATCTATCACAGATAGGAAATTAGGTAAATTTGTTAGAGTACCAATTAATTAGTAACAATTAAATTAATAAATTCCTTCATATTTTAATGTTTTTAATTATATATTTTTTATATTTCTAAAGATATAAATAATAATGAATCAATTCGTTTTCAGTATTTGTTCATTTATTATTGAAAAAATTGAAAAGAAATCAATTCAATTAATTGAAGTATATAAAATGTAATTAGTACAAAACTTAAACACATTAACGTTATTCTAAATATAAGTTTTTCATTTGCTTTTAGAAGACTTATAAAAAAAAGAGGCGAGGCTTCCTTTAATCCCGATTTTGCTCTCAGCTTAAAGGATACAGTTTGTAAGAAATGTCTTACGCCAACGGGTCTACTTTCTAGTACCGTTATTTTATACAAAGTGGATTGAAGAAAATCCTTTCTCAATTCGAACGCTTCGATCAGAATTATCACATGAAGAGACCTAAATCTTTAACATTCTGGAAATTATACTATGCAATAGATGCGACTAGTTGGAACCTATAAATAGCTGCGCTTTAGACCATAGATATGAACATATCAAAGTTGAAATACTATCGGCGCGTTTCCAATATTTGCAAACTTCGTCAAAACAAATGTGTTTAATGGTGTTTTGGGAAATGCGCAGTACATCGAAACCAATTAAATTGTAATTAAGAAATAAACAAACAAGTTGTATTTTATTTAGGGAAAATCTATGTTACATTCGTTTGAGATGTGAGGTTGGAGGGAGACATGTTTGTTGCGTTGCGTTTTTCAGTACGAGTCAATGTTTCAGGGAAGAGAAAAAACAAACGCAGTTTACATAATCGACCCGCGAATTTGAAGAACTCCCTCTAACACGTGTGTACAACATATAGATTTATGTTATTTAAAAGTTAGAAAAATATACATATGCACTTAGTTTACTTATTTTCGTTCTTTTCTTTTGCTTTGAATAACTCGGGGTTAGGAAATTTAGAGAAAAGAGCGAAAATGTAGGGCCTTAGACTCAACAACTATAAGATACATTAATTAACGAGAAACAACAAAGTAGAAATTATACTTTCATCTTGAACTATCATCTGTTTTAACCTACGTTTTTGAGTATAGTAAATTAAAATGATTTCATAAGTAAATTTGGGGAATTTCGATGCTAAGCCAAATTTGACGACTTTGGTACGATCTGGATGATAGTTCAAGAAGCTAAAAACGAACTGATATTTCATTAAACAATTAATTAGATATATCACAAAATTCATTCACTGTCGCTGTAAACTGCGGATTTGACCTTCCTCTCAATGTTTCTGATATTCTTGTAGGTGTTCATTTTCATGAAGTCACCCCTATTTGGCGTGCTCCTCATGCAGTACACGAAGAGGCCAATGGCCAGCCCGAGCAGGACCAGGAGGAGAACGAGGATCAGGATACCGAAGTACCAGTCGATCTCGTTCAACGAGTACATCATGGAGCTCGGGTAACAGTAGGACTCGTCCTTTGTCCTTCCGTAAAGGACGGCGTCGGGGTAGCAATCGGTGCAATCGTAGTCGTTGCTGCCGTTACAGGATTTGCAACTGTAATGGCACGGGTTGCAGTAATTCAAAGCCGAGTCCTCCGCCCTCTCATCACCACCTACATACACTACTGGGAAAAAGTTTTCAGGGCATTGCGGCACACACATTCCGTCAAATAAAAACAAATTCTCCATGCATACTGAAAAGAAAATAAATCACCGTTGACTACAAATTACAAAAAAAAAGAAATAACAACAACAACAACAACAACAGAAGGTTTAATTATAGATATTAAGTAATAATGGCAAATCATGGTACGGTGTGAGAAGGTAACGAAACAGAGAAGAACGAAACAAATTACGTAAGCCCATTCGTTTATCCGTTAGTGTGATTAGGTGGATAAAATCTGACAACAAATAACCAATTAAAAACAAAAAGGTTCATGCACAATCACACTTACGAACTCACTTACCTTAAAGCGACAAATGGCGATGAGCGAAACAGTAAGTAAGTATAACAAAACAACAAAACAACATGGAATTTTAGCCACCATTTATTCTTGTTCTCAGATTTCAATATCATATATTTATTTATTTTATATATATACTTTTTTTTTTAAATAGTTTTACAAATAGGTATTATTATTATTTTTTTTACATGTATTTTAACAACATATCAGTATAATGAGTATTCGGCTAGTCTGCTGGGTTCCGACACCCTCCCGGATGTTAAGTGCAAGGTGTCAAGGCGCCAACAGACTAGCCAAGACTAGGCCTTTAGGACTATTTGTTGGAATTCCTAAAGCTAAAAAGGGTTTCCTTTTGTTTCCACCATGTATGTGCACATACATGCATACAAATTATAATTAGTAATCATGTTTCCTTTTATTATTATTTGTTTTTTATATACGAGTATTTGCTATAAACATAAGTCGCTCATTCATCATATCTGCTTGAGCTAAAACAATGTGAGTTTAAGTGAACGAAATCACTGAACAAAATTTAAGGAAATTTAAGTCGTTACACATCTCTTAATTAAGAATTGTCAATTAGCGTTCACGCGCACGCGAATGTCGCAAATTCGGGTGCGCGTCAACGGGCATATGTAATATAGAGGAACTACCATTGTGTTATTTATTTATAAAACTATTGGAGACTATCAACATATTTACATAATTAAAAAACAAAATCACAGCAAATATTGTAATGATATGAAACAAACCATTCGAGAAGAGGATTATATAACGAACAAAGAGACAAACAAAACCAATCACAATCAAATGAGATATGTATTAAATATGTGTAGAATGATTTCCTTTTTTCCTTTCTTTTCATTTCTTATTACGTTTCTGTTCATATATTTATTATTATGATTATTTTTTACTTAGTGGGCCATCTCACATTTAGTATATTTTGGTACAACACTCTAGAATGATTTTAATCATATATATATATATTTAAGTATTACTATTATTATTAATATTATTATACTAAACCCCAACAGCTAAAATTAAAGATATGAAAAACCAAGTGTGAGGAAATCGAAGGTTAATTGTTTGAAGCATCACAGAACGACACTTTAGCTGAGTGAATGCATTCCCATCTTCCAGATACATAAATACAGTAATACAGTTTATAAGAAGGCGTGAAACGGGAAATGAACGAAGAGAAACAACAACTGGTAACACAGGGACAGATGAAGTGAACAAAACCATCAAACACGCGCACACATAGCTTATTTTCGTCTATCTAAGTTCCATAATATATTCATGTGTATATTATGCGAAATTCGGAGATCAATATTCATTGCAAAATGATCCGAGGACCAGTTTCCTGTTAAATTGCACTTTCTTGTTTGTAGTGTATTTTCTTGGATTATTGACGTAGCTTGTTGCATTTACCAACAAAAATTTGGCACACTCATCATCAGTAAGTCATACCGAGGTTCAAGAATTACAAAGAATATAAATAATTCAAAACGCTAATTGGAAAATTCAGGAAGTTATCCCGAAACTAATTAAGTGAAACATTAAGTTACGAGATAAACAAAACATCTCATCGGTGACACCGCCATCTCAATCATCATATACCATATATTATATATATATACACCTATAAAATTTGTTAATTGAAAATAATTACGCTAAATTAAGTAAACCAATTACACGAATAGTAATAGTAAAAATAGTATCGCTTCCTTTTCTTGGGATAAGAGAAAAACAAAATAAGAATGGAAAAGAACGAAAATTTATCGAAAAAATTTGCTCCTGGTATTAAAGT
>JAFMTC010001209.1:0-59432 GCA_018845635.1 Nicrophorus orbicollis
GCAGCGTCTTCACGTTTTAGCGATTTACTCGAAAACTATAATAGATAGAATGGATATAAGAGATGCATATGAAACTAGGATAGTTGAGGAATGTAACGCATATTAATTTATTCCAGTGTCTTGAGCCGTTTGGCTGCAATTCGCTGTCAAAGTTACAGAAATTAAAAATTAACGTGCGAAAAGCAGCGTCTTCACGTTTTAGCGATTTACTCGAAAACTATAACAGATAGAATGGATATAAAAAATGCATATGAAACTAGGATAGTTGAGGAATTTAACGCATATTAATTTATTCCTATGTCTTTAGCCGTTTGGCTGCAGATATAATTCGTATTTAAGGAGTAAAATTTTGTTCGTTGCTTTTAATTTAGTGTTAAACATAACATTTCAAATGCTATTACGTTTCCTTCACGAGGAATTTTCAGTGCAGCAGATGCAGGTCTACGTGTTGTTATTATTATGATTAGTCATTTTTCTTCTACTTTTGTTTTCCTACTGCTGCACGAACAACTCCCCAGCATTGGTATCATTTCCGCTGCACCATTATTATATAGTTCAGCATGTACATGTGCAAGTTATAGAAGCCCACAGCATTTTCCTTTGCTTCATTTCTGTGGTAAAAATGTACTGTTTCACTGTAATAAAAACGGTAATGTTGTGGTTAAGCACTTCAATTTCACTCCGAATTATCTTCAAAAATAATTTAATTATAACATTATTTTTTTAAAAATTAGTTTAACATTAAATTAATTTTATACAATTAATCAAAGTTATTATATTATATTAATATTTGTGATATTTAATATAATGATTTTAGATTAATGTTTAAAATCACTTTGAATATGATGATATTAATTATATTTGAGTTATATTTAAGAATAGACGTAACTCTTCAGATTTCTTAGTATTAAAATAAGAGAACTGTTTAGATTTACATACAAATTGAATCATTTTAAATCCTTTATGTTATACATTTTCTATCAAATACATTCAAGCAGGATTCAATTTATTATACAATTCATCGTGATTACTGAATCTAGGTTGTTAAATCTATTAAATGCTTGAATCATAATAGCAATCTCGATAATAAGAAAGAAGAAAACAAAAATTGAAACGGTAAGTAGTTGTTGTAGACGGTGCAGAAGTTACAGTTCCTTGGAATTAATCTAGTTCCAAGCGTTTTTTTTTTGTAGCTCTTATTGCGCACCGATGGAATTAATTGTAGCTAAAGGCTACGAATAAATAAGGCTATCAAATCGCGTTTATGTTTACATTACGGAATGTGTCCAATCATCTGACGCATCGCTAAATTTATTACAATACGCCTCGAATAATGAGAAGAGCCAAAGTCTGAGACGATGCGGCGAATCCATCATTTCTTGATCGACGCAATTTTCATGCACGACCTCAAAACACGGATACGAATTTGCTGCAGAAGCAACAGTCAAAAGACGTTATTGTCGGACGTAAGCAACAAATTGATGATGAACAACTTGTCGTCAGCGAAAACGGAAACAAATCATTTTTCTGATTTTTTCATACCGAGAAAGTCGAATCCAAATATTATCAATCTGTAAAAACAACTTTCTTAAAAAGAAATATGCAACAACTTTCTCTATCAATGTCAAACGTGGACTCGGAACACGGAAGACGAACATGCGTTAATGAGGTAATTCGTAGTAGTTCGCAGGTCACGGTCCGAATCCTCGGATTTTAATTGCACGACTCGTCTCTTCCGTACATCTAATTGCTATTTTTATCTACAAATCATCGAAGAAAACAAGAGTGGCAAGTTGTTATTCCTTCTCGTTTTAATTTGCGGCTGCGATGAAGAATTGCGGGCGTTGCACACGCATCTCACGGGGTGTGTGAATAAAACGAGGAATGCAAAAATGAGACGCGGGGGGGGGAGGGAATCGCTCCTTCGGCTTTCGAAACAGGTTCTTTGAAATCAGTCAGGTTCACGGCCACGCTGAACCGGCTCTTTCAGCCGCTGAACCCGCAGCCGTGCATGTTATACAACGATTGCATATCATTAAGCAGGTAAATTATCTTGCGCTCGGCCAAAAGATTCCTCCGCTTCATGAATTTTTCAGCAAATTTTCTTTCATTTAGCGCATTTTGTTTCATCGATTTCAATGAAATCGCGAATTAATATCGTATTCAACCTCGAATTTCGTCGTCCTTCTTTTCGGTTCAGCTTCAGATAAATCAACGCAATTATGTTTTTGCTCCAGTTTTTAATTTAATTTCAAGGATATTGTCGTATGCGACGCGCACTGTTTTTTATGGTCATTTCAAGGAAAACGTAAATCCTCTTTACCTTTATTCTCCGCAAAAACTCACCACGTTTGCATCTTCTCAACCGCAGCTCTGCATTCTAAGAAGACAACTAATTAACACCAACGTTTCTTCTATAATATGAACCGCATCACAATGACATTTGATTGACAAACAAGTTTTTTCGTTGTTTTTTAAATATTATTCAGGCGTAACTTGATCCAGATTATTAATTATGGGATGGTACACTAAAATGCACTAAAATCGCAACAGTTGACTCATTTTAAAGAATGTTTTAAAATGCAGGTGTTTACACCTAATGATTTAGATTGAAACCATCCGATTTTGCATCTTCTTGGTTACACAATTCATATCCATTGTTTTCTGGTTTTTACAGTGAAAACATCAAGTGATGCAGAGGCCCAAGGCGAGCGTTTACTAAGTCTATAGGGTCTATAGACTTCATACACACACAAAATGTTTTGTTTTTAATCATGTTTTCCTTGCATGTATTCAATTTGCAACACTCGTAGTGTTGATAATGATACACCGTAGGGATGGCACCTACTAATTAGCTGATTATTTTAATGGAAGTGGAAGCGCAACTAATGAGCTTTTTCAACGAGACCACATTGTGCACCATGCATAAATGAAGCGCAACAACAATGTGCTGCAATTAACTCTTCTGCATCTGGCTCGTCCATTTCCAGATTATATTGTCATCCTACTTACAAACATCTCCTATATTTACTCATTGCATCATCGAAACTGTTTATTCTTTGCGTGAAATAACATGCAGCCGACAGCCAATTGGTACATACGAAATACAAAAATAAACATCTGATCTAAATGGATGTACACATTCAGTTCTAAGTTCATTAAGTAAATTGAATATACGACTAAATTAAAAAAAATTCTATCAGTTGATGTTTTTAGTATCTTAGATTAATGTTTGAATTATCAGAATTGCATTCAAATGTTGTAATAGTAGAAAATTATTTTTAATTGCACACAAACATATTATTGTACTAAATACTTAGCCTTATCTAAATAGATATCATTCGATAAATAAAAATTATTATTATTACAAAATAAAAGTATCGTATCAATCTGTACGTTTAGAGGAAATTATCGTATGAACCGTTTCGAGATGTTCATAAATTTCAATGAGCAGGAAGCGCTCGAAGAGTTATCGCCTTATGGGAATATGCTGGAAATTTAATAGATATCAAGAAAAGGAAGAACGATGCTCTCAGCTACTTATAATAAATCTAGAAATGCGCGATTGTAATTGCCGAGAGGACAAGTTTGCAACATGCGAACGGAAATGAAACAACAATTTATTTACATTATTCACTTTTATATATATGTAATCGCTCTTTCCTTTTCCAAGCACTCCGTCCCCGTTATTACAGTTCTTCGTAAGTTTTTTTTAACGCAAAAGTATTCATTCATTGCAACTCATTCAGAAAAACCTCTTTCTCTGCGGCCTCCGGCCGTAAGCAATTCATGTAATTGTTTTAATTAATCCATTAAGATAAATTAGTCTTCAGCCTCGTACTTCGGCGTTACTCACTCGTAATATGAAATATTACGAATAACAACACGATTATTTGTTGAGATAACTTGTTAAAACATTATTATAATTCATGTGAAGAATACCAAAATAACGTGGAAATTGATTTACTTTGGTGTTTGTTTTAATCAACTTTTGATTGTTTTGAAACCCTTTCCAATCGAAGTTAGTTTTCGTTTCTTGCAGCCCTGCACAAATAGTTGCCCACCGAAATGTAATCAATTTTTATCTGTTACGAAATTTGGTAGAGAGTGTGGCCTAAATATACGAACAATTATGTGCATTGTCCAAAGTTGTCAGCAATTCTTGCAACATTTAGCATATCTTTGTTTTCTTTCATCGATGGAAAAGGGTTGAAAATATCATGGGTCACGTATTGCGAGGACTGTGCACTGTGCTGGTAAATATCGATTATACAAATGCCATTGAAAATAACAGTTTGTTGTTGCGAACACGCATCGCAGAACATCCGCGTTTCAGGCTACGAAGATGATATTCAAATGAGAAACTGTTCCGAGGAAGCACCGGATTTGGATGATGGAGGCTTCCGAAACTTCCGGCAACGCTGAAGAGGATTGGAAAGTGTATCAGATGCTCTGCAAGGAAATCGAAGTATGTTGAATATCAATTAGACTAGCGGCACTATATTTATATTCGTTGTCCAAAAATACATTTGGAGAAAAAACAATACGGCCGGGTGAAATTTTAGCGATTGCTTCATACGTTTTGGATTGTTTTATTTATATCACAAGTGCTTAAAGTGCAGTTGGATTAATGGAGCAGATTTCATGCGGAAAACCTCTTAGCATCTATTTCTTTTTGTTGGTTTGTTTATTTTCGTACCAGGGACCGAGGAATTTTTGTTATTGATTTTTCATTAGCTGACTCAAAACAAACCGATTGCAAACTACATGTTCTCCGTGTTTGTTCTAAAGTAGAAAACTGTATTAATTACAAAAAAACAACTTTGTTTATTGAAGTAACGTAAAAAGGGGAAAACTATGCGCGATAAATGTATTATTGATGAACCTTAGTTCCAAGGGTTGTGTAAGTACTTTACTCTGATGTTGGACCTTTCATTTAATGCTGGACATTAGTCCAAATACTGATACTTCCGATTCTAAATACTTCAAGATTACTGATGAAATGCATGTTACAAATGGTCTGTTTTCCTATTTACAAAGTACGTTGAATTCATTGTTGAAAAGAGTGTGCTCGAATATTTGTAACTAAAGTAAGTTAAACATATAGTCATACTTGAAAAACATAGTCAAATTATGTTTGTATTTCATTTATTTAAATATGATACGCAAAAAAATGTTAGGAAAAGTTCGATTGATTACGTTATAGAAAATGTCTCTATATATAGAATTGGAAAAAGTCGTGTCATCGCGGCGAGTTGTACGCAAAATACACGTAGATAATAGTAAATCATTTCGCCAGTCACGAAAGTTTGCGGTGAAAGCCAATGAAGGCTGCTGCTGCTGCTGCTGAAACGCGTGTAATAATGATATTTCAGTTACAGTTTCAGCATTCGGCTGATACAAGCTCGTCGAACTTCCGCGCTCCTGTTGTATGTAGTTTGCACAAACACGTAGACGCAGGCAAACAGAGCGAGACCGCACAATGCCCTATTGAATGCAATGTTTTGTAAGTTTATTTATGTCTGCCTGTAATTATCTCCATTCAACTTACCTGAACGTGTATAAACAAGCCGAAGCAGTCGCAAGCGGAGATAGTATACAACACAAACCATTCACGCTTCTCATAGAATCTCTTTGCTTCGGGATTATTTGTGTTTAGGGATTATCGATTGATCTTCTAAATATAAATCTCTAATCGGGAAACCTAATTTTAGATGGATACCAGCGACGTTGATGTAACCACATCCTTGCGCAGCGAGGTAGCAGCCCTTCAATTTAAACGCGATCGACTCGCAGAAGAACTGAACGATATGAAGTGCCAGATGAGAACCAGGGACCAACGGTGTCTGGATCTGCAGGCGGAGGCTGACCAATTGAGGGAGCAGTCTGCTCGTCAGAATGCAATCATCTCATCGCTTAAAAAACGAATCTGCGAGGTGGAGGAGCGCGAGCGAAATCTGTACGCGGCGCAAGGCAGGAGCGAGATCAGCGTTCAATCCATACAAAGGGATTGCAGGTACCACGAGGACAGAGCGAAAGAGTTGGAGAAGAAGCTGAGAGTGGTTGAATTAGATTTGAATAGCGAGGAGCAGAAGAAGGACAGCGCGCGTATGGCGCTGCAGGATTTAATCAGACGGCTGAGCGTGTCTTTGGGATGCGAACTGTGCGATGGGTCATCGCCGGAAACCCTAATCCATAAGGCCAACGAATTGGTGCAGGTGATCTATGCAGGTTGAGATCATGCGATTTGGATTAATTCGCAAACTGTTTCTGTTTAGGAATTGAGTCGATTGCGGTCGCGTTCTTGCACAACGAACGATGCCTTGGCTGCGGCTGAAATTGAATTGCGGTCGTGTAAGGATAATTTTGAGCGGGCTTTGGGGGAGAAGGAATGTTTGGAAAGGCAATCGGCCGGTCACTTATTGGAAATTGATCGTCTGCGCGAAAGCAAAGAAACGCTCGAGATGCAATTGAGGGTTCTCGAACGGGAGCTGAGCGAGATGAAGGAGAAATTGGCTTCATCCACTCGTAGCCTTGGATCTGCGAGTGGGAACATCGCGCAACAGGAATCAATTATTTGTCAATTAAAAGGTTCGCCCATTCCAATCGCAAGACAATCGTTTCCCATCATCATTTGTTTTTATTTATTAGATGAACTTAAGCAGAAAGAGGAAAAGTGTCAGAGACTGCAGCACGAGAATCGTCACGTGCTGGAATCATTGTCCATTCTTTTGAGCAGTCCGGCTCGTTTCGTCGAATCGCTGGAAAACTCGATTAAGGACCGAATACGGGAAATCCTGACGGAAAACAAGGACAAAGCGGCGGTAAAAAACATATCACGTCCATTCGTTTCGTTCTCACTGGCTTCATGGCTCATTTCCACCTAACTTTGTAATTCTAATTCCGCAGCAAATTGAAACGCTGCGAGAGAAACTGGCGCAAGAATCGCAAACGTTGACCAGGCAGCTGACTTTGAGCGATCAGGCGAACAACAGGATCCGAATATTGGAAGAGGAGCGGAATTTATACGAGACGCGTCTGAACAAAGCGGAAACGGAAATTAGCACTTGCGAGCTCTCGAGGGAGGGATTAAAGAGGGATAAAAACACGGTGATTAAACATTCCAGCCAGTTCAGTTTCACTTATTCATGTGATTGCAGTTCATGTCGTTTCTGGAGAGATTGGGAAGAATCCTGAACATGGAGGAAATATCCAACGACGTCGGCGTCGATTTGCACACGGAATCGCTTCTGTTGAGGGCAGAGCAATTGTCACGTCTGGAGAGCGATAAATTGGTCGATAAGGTGAATACATTTGTTTATTGACGTGTTCAGTTTCTGATTGTTTCCATTCAGCTGCTTTGTTGCGGATACGGAACGTTACCACGTTTATGTCGGCAGCGTTCTTTTCACGATTTGCGCGACGTAAGACTCTCGAGTTTCGCTTTAAGATTCACCGTTGAATAATTACTTCCACAGACTTCTCTAGTTTACCAGCTTCAGAGGCGCGTCAGGACATTGCGGGAGCAAGTACAAAGGAAGGATTTGCATTTGGATTTGCTGAGGAGGAAGTTATCCTTGCAGGAGGACAACGCGAAGACCAAATGCTTGATGCAAAGCGAGCGCGACGAAGCTAATCTTCGGATAAAGAAACTCGTAAAGCAAGTGGATAGATTACAGCTGCAGTTATCCGATGCGAAGACTCAAGTTCGCGATCTTAACGCCCAACTGGCAGAAGCCGCCGACTATAAGGTATTCATTTATTTTCACGTGAAACCAATATTTGCTTATATTCTTTTTGCAACAGATTACTGCATTGGAACGGGGTCGAAAAATTGAGGAGCTTCAAAAGAGATTAATTGAATCGGAAACTCTGCGGACGAAGTACAACAGGAAAGTCACTCTCTTGAAAGACCAAGTCCGGACAACCGGAGAAACCATCGAGCAGGAACGAAATATAAGCGACCATTCGTTGCACCTGCTGCGCGATGAACTCGGCAGGATTAAGGACAATCTGTGCGAAGTCAATAGGCGCGAAGCTCAGCTGCAAAACTTCAAAGGCTCTGTGGCCAAGATTTTGGGTGCAGCGCTTCCAATACCAGACTATGAGCTCATCACTAGGTTGCAGAAACTTGTTGATGCACATCATGACTACACGTTGGTCTCTCGTCGCTACGATGACCCTGTCTTAAGGTTAACTGCTCGCAGTCCCACTGGAGGAAGTCGCTGCACAAGGACCCCCGACAGATCTCGGTACGATGATTCTGGTTACACAGATGCAGCCGATATTATCGATGACATTGATGATGACCTCTATAAAACGAGACAAACAAGACCATGTATTTGACACAGGTGACTTCCGAAAACATAGTGTTCCATTACATATTAAGGACATTACTTCAGCACCAAACCTACTTGTATTGTTATTATATCGCACTGATAATATACTCACTTGTGTTCATTATTCTTTGATATGTAATTCCATAATCAGTAAAACGCCATACAACATGGCGCCATAGAAATGGGAAATAAATGTAGGCAACACAAACTACGCGTAATTATTTGAAAATTATCCTGCTGTTTTACAATATTAAAACAAGGAGTTACAATTGAATTATAACCATTAATAATATTAATAACTATTATATTTATGTAGATGTATTAATATAATTATAATCTGAGCTCTGAAATAGCTACGATGATTAATTCTAATTTAAATTTAGTCTGCATTAAATATGATTATTTTTAGTACAAACACTACTATATATTAAAGTTGCAACTTTTGTGTTATGCGATCAGAAACAATATTTGTAAATTGCTAATTTTGAACATTACTCTTAAAGTTAATGATATGCAACTTCATGTGCGCTCCTTTTATAACCCCATTTTAAAGGAGTAAGGATTGTTAGCATGTCTTACGAAATAATCGTCCTTTTCGATGGATATTCGAGAAATCAGGATGGAAATATGTTCGCCAATTGCACGTGCACGTTACTCAAAGGACCCAAAAACATAATCGTTGACACGATGACCGCATGGGACGGCGACTTGCTGCGAGGTGCGTTGATCGCTCGCAACTTGCAATGCTCCGATATTGATTACGTGATGTGCAGCCATGGCCATTCAGATCACATCGGCTGCAATTATCTTTTCCAAAATGCCACTCACATCGTTGGCCACAGCATCTCCCATAAATTCACGTATTTCGATCACGACTTCGGGTCGACGGAATATCGGATAGATGAAAATATCAAAGTAATCGCAACGCCAGGTCACACACTGCAAGATGTGAGCGTGATTGTCCGAAAAGGAAATGCGGTTTACGCAATAACGGGAGATCTGTTCGAGAAGGAGGAGGATTTGCAGGACGACTCTATATGGAGGATGGCCGGAAGCGACGACGAGAAGCTGCAAGAGCTCAGTAGGAAGAAAATATTGGAGATTGCCGACTACATTGTACCGGGTCACGGACCCATGTTTAGAAACAAGTTGAAATGTACTTAAACTGTTGTTGAAATACTTAATAAAGAGTATATATAAACTATACATTCGAGCATTTTATTTGTAATTTATGGCGTTATTAAGAATAATTAATGTCATCTAAGTCACATACGAAACTCTGTATCATTTTTTTTCTATAATAATGATTCTAAATACTCAGATTGCTGTTTGATATAATTAACAAAAAGTACCATTCACTTTTCATTTGGTCGTCCGAAACAATTTGTAAATTCCAACTCCACAGATAACGAAAGTAATTCCCCTATGCCGGGAGATGTTATTTCCTAAAGAAATTATCTCTACGCGTTGAGTCAATCATATATAAGAGCATGGACCGTGGTGTGCGAATTCAAAGCGACGCGTTCACTCAAACAATCTCGTTCCTTGCAGTAATACTAATTTGGATCTAAACATGTTTAAGCTGTGCATATTGTGGTTCGCTTTGGTGGCTGGGTGTTTAACGTTCTCCGATTTTGAAGGAAAAGTCCAAGTTATTTTGGATGACGAAGGCAACGACTTCTATTTGGTACCGGTAGATTTGTTGTACCATGTCAGGCATAAACGGTACGCTCACATCAGTCACCAAGTTTATCGTTTATCATATTGTAAATTTCATTTTAGCGCAACCAATATTTCTACCGGTGGAAACGCTAATAGCAATTGGATCACCGTCTCCAAAGACCTTCACGACACTCCTAATCACAACGTGCAGGGAACTCTTCACAGTCAAGTGAACGACAAAGGAAAAGGACTTACATCTGGAACGGTCGATTATACCTACAAACCGTCGGGTAAGAAAATAAGTTAAATTGTATTCCGAAAGCAAAAATTAACAATTTCCGTTTTGTGCAGATTCCAAATTCAGTTTAACGAAGACGAATCAAGGAGTGTCTCTTGGAGGAGAACACAATATAGTCAATAACGACAATTATAAACTGTCCGCACAAGCTTTTGCAAATAAACCAAACGGCGGTGATTGGACCAGAGGCGGCGGCGTCGAGTTAACTCATAAACCTTCAGGTAGTTTTTCAAAAATTTTCAGTTGTGTAATCAACTAATTTGTAAATTAATCCAATTTGCAGATAGTTCCCTCTCGTTCAACGCTCAAAGGACGCCAGGAGCAAAGACTACCTTCGAATCAACGGGAACTTACAATGTCTTCAGGACCGCTGATGGACGTGGAAGTGTCGGCCTTTATGGCAACTACGGTGGAGGCGGCGGAGGCGCAAGAAGCTGCGGTGGTGGATTGAAAGCATCCTATAACTTTTAATACAATATTTCATGTTCCCTATATGTGCTGTGATTATATAAATATATGTAATTTACCAATAAATTCATGATTTTATTACCAACTTTTACTCATCTATTTATTAATTTATAAAGTTATCAAAGTAATCATAAGAAGATTTTGTTTTGCCTCAAAGTTTAAAGGAAGATTACAAATATCTTGAAAATATTTTACATTTTACAGACTGTAAGTTTATTGTATACAAATATACAAAGAGTTGTTAACTGCATTATTACAATAATAATATTTATTGCAACAGCAACTACATGAAATAATATAAACTACAAAAAAATATAGTACTTGCTATTGACTATAGGTCTTTCTGCTCTTTTCTTACAATTATTTGAAGTAAAAATGCTTTAAATTGAATACAATACTCACATTTAATGCTTCAATAAATGAACTATTCGTACCAAATAGTTCTAAATGTGCTATCCCTGAACTCGCTAAATGAACTATCAGCATTCATATGCAATGATAGCACGGTTTATATCTCTTCTGGACGTTCTTGAATCAATTTCCTTGTTAATGTTATAAGGTCGAAAGCATATAAAAATAGGGTTTTATCTGCGTAAAATGGGTTTATTTTGTTTAATAAATCTTTCCTTTTTTTTGTAAATGAAAGCCAAAGATTACTCCGCCGACAGAAAGCGTAAATCCCCAAGTCCAGCGTATTTCCCATTGGGATTACGCGCTTATCAACCGATGCGTTCAATTATAAAAGTTAAAGCAACGAGAAGATGCGGATGCATTAACTAATTGCAAACAGTGCTTGCACATCCATACACAATGAGCGGACATCGATTGGACAAGTGCTTCGTGCTCGTCGCATTCGCACTTGCCGGAGCACTGGCCTTTTCCGATTTCGAGGGTAAAGTGCAGGTAATACTGGACGACGATGGTAATGATTTCTACTTGGTTCCCATCGATCTGCTCAATCACGTGAGAAGCAAAAGGTATGCTTACAATCATAATTTTCATCTTATTGCACGATTTCTTTAACATTTAGGGCTACAAACATTTCATCGGGAGGTAACAGCGACGGTGATTATGTTCGATTTTCCACGGACCTGAAGAACACCGCTGAATACAATCTCCAAGGTGGAGCCTTCGGTAACACTGATCCCAATGGCAAACAAGTTGCTGGAGGACAAATCGACTTATCACACATTCCTTCAGGTTTTTTCTTAAACATCACGAGTTTGTGATGATATTCATTGATTATGTATTCCAGAATCTAAATTAAGCGGAGTTCTATCCACAAACGGAGTTTACCTGGACGGAAATTTGAACGGGAATAACTTTAAGTTGACGGGCTCGGGGTTTGCGGAAAAGAATGATTTCAATAAAATCGAATCCGGTGCAAGGGTGACCCTCACGCACACTCCAACAGGTAATAATTTGGTAAAAATCTTCAGTTTTAAGCAAGGTAATGTTTGCAGAGAGCAAAGTGAATTTTGCGTTGAAAGATGTGCCAGGATCGGGCACAGTACAGCAAACCGGAGGAACGTACAACTTCTTCAGGACTGCTGATGGGAGGGGGACGATTGGTCTGACTGGTAATTACAATGTTAATCGTGGAGGCGGAGGAGGCGGCGGCAGTACGCGAAGCTGCAGTGCGTTGTTACACGGAAAATATTCTTTCTAATACTACAATTTATTGTTATAAAACATTTAAATTATAATAAATTATAAATAAAAACACACAAACTTAACTCTTTTTTTCTCATATTTTGTCCATCAAGTCCTTATACTTGTATAAATACAGCAATAACTAATTCATTGTTATATGTACAGCAACTTCAAAACTAATTCCAATTCCAATAACGAATTATATTCAAGCAAATTGTGTTGAAATAGTTGATCAATATTATATTCATTTCATTATTATAATTGGTTAGAATAAACATATTTTGTACATATTATAAACAATAATATTATCAAGTAAGATGAAAAGACTGAACTATAATAAACATGTAGACGTTGAGAATGGTCTTATTTTTATTGATTTTTAATTAAAAGTTGCAAATTCATTATATAATATATGATAAGTATAACAAAATCTGTTCAAAACGTGTAAAGATACGGATCGCCATGTACACATCCTTCTTTAGGGATCCCAGTATCTCTGGTACGTCTGGTCAAAGTAATATTTGCATCTTCTCCTGCAATGTTATATACAAGAAATTCTTCATTTGATACATCTTTATGAGCTTTTTCCAGTTTATTAATTAATCGACTAACTGTAAATGATATATACATTATTGAAGATTTAACTCAAAAGTGTAATTATTGCATACCAATTGAAGCGTCTTTGAATTGATTTGCACTTTCTTCACTTTGTGTCTTCAACGCTCTAAAACACATTACAATTAAACATCGATGAAACCTTTTCTTTCATTAATTACAAACCTTTTTATCGTAACTTTCTGTAATAAGTCTAAAGGAACTAAATAATAATCAGTACCTTTTTCATCTACAATCACTTTCACGTCTTTTTCAAAATCCGAAAACCCAAAGCAAACACCGACTGTTAAAGCAGTCGTAAGTAGGTAAAACTTATTTACCACTAGTTGAAACATGTTTCTGCTTCTTGTGAAATATCGAATAAGCCTAACAAGTAGCTGCTTATATAAGTAAACCTCTCTGTACTTCCCCTGAATCGGCTCAACGTTGAAAAGCCTAAAGATCACAAATAAGTTGCATCTGTATCCACTTATAGCCAAAGACGGAATTTCCAAGTTCACTTCATCGTTGCTATTTACAGAAAAATGGCGATTAATGATGAATGCATTCATTTCTTGTACAAAATAACGAACTTTGTTTTTGAAATTTATTATGAAAAACCTTACAACAATTTTTATAATAATTACATTAATAATATTAAACAAAATGCATTGCATTGCAAATACAGTCGTTCTGGTCTTACAATATTATTAAATCTAAATAATTTAGTGGGTAGTAAAAAAAATACCATTTTGTTTTAGTCACGATTAGAAACAAAAATGTAGTAAAAATATTATAAAAAAAAACTAGCTAGAAATAGATGCAAAATATAATACTATTGTTTGGTTAAACTACGGTTGTTGTTGCAGAGCCGATGGGCGTGCGATTTGGGAAACTGTACCCAGAAATGTCCGACTTTTGGTACGAAGTCGGCGTTTCGCTCGGCGTGTCAGCATTGTACATGTCCGGTTTCAGGGTGGACGAAGGGCTGGTCCCATCCGGTGACGGGCTCGAAGTTTGACGTTTGACCGATGGAATTGTGTCATCGTCGTAGAAATCGTCGGCCGGCAAAGCTCTGATGTTGTGAATCTCTGAGGCGCGTCTGCGGATGTATAGAGTGTAAAATTTAAGCAAACGAATTAGGATGTAGGATAAGTAAATCTCACATTCTTTCGTCGGCGTTGTCTTCCTCGGATTCCTGCCTCCGCTTCTGTATAAGTTTGTAAGCAATGAACACAAGGATGACAATAATTGTAACAATAATTGTTAAGACAATTGCGGTTGTCAGGCCAGCCGCTCTCGAGGAGTATTCCTGTTCACCTGAAGTTCAGGAAAAGAAAGAAAAGAAAATTAAAAACACATATCTTTTCCACAATTTAGGAACGCTTAAAGTATTAGTAACATTGTTGGTAATAGTATGAACATTTTCCTGGCATGTGGAATAGATATTAACCAAGATTTTTCACGTATATTTAATTTATTTGTGTGTATAGAAAAGAAAAGGTACATGTATAATGTAATAGCTATTCCACATGCTCTAAGTAAAAAAATAAGAACAAAACGTAATCAAACGTCAGTCACGACGTTGCTTTGACTTTTAAATGTGTTTCTTAGGTCAGCTAAATTGTCATAGGATTTTGCTTGTTTTTGATGCGCGAATGGCTCGGTGTATATGGGCGATGCTGTCTTTCTTCTCTTCTCGGAAGCTTCCGAGGCTTCGTCGGAATCGTAATCTAAATCCCAGGGCTTCTCCTCGAAATCGTCTTCGGGTAAACCTTCCAAAGGTTCGTTCGTCCGATAGCTTTTTTCATAATACCTAGGTTTCTTGACCGAATCCGATGAGGTCCTATCACTCAACACCGAGCTGTTGTAGGAGAACCTTTTAGAGTCATCCGGAGTCGTCGGACTCGACCGCTCCGAATCTCTTAACCCAACCTTATTCAAGCTCAATCTGCTCGCAGCCCTCGACGGCGGATTCAGAAAACCCGTATCGCCCTTTACGTAAATGCGTCTGTAAACTTTCTGACCTATGAACGCTAAAACTATCAAAATCGAAATAATGATGGCTAAAATTATCCCGAAAGTCATTGAAGCGCTTCTCGAAGAGTATTCCTGTTCACCTATCATAGATAAAAGAACTTAATGTGAAGGGCTTAAACTTATCGTAGACTTACGTAGGCATTCTGTGTATCCGTAAACGGGCACGTCCCAATGACCGCCGCTGCTGCATTCCCTCCTTGGGTCCCCAATCAAGATAAACCCTTCGTTGCATTCGAACGTGACTCGTGAGCCGGGCGTGAAGAAGAAATTCGACTTTCGGCCGAACCTCGGAGTTTCCAGGACGCCGCAACTGATCACCGGATTCCTGTTGACTTCTTTAAGATTCTTGATGGAACTGTGGTAATTTAGCGTGAAATGCGCGAGATCTCGGTTTAGAGTCATTGCATAATCGTATCGACATTGCCAATTTTCGTAGCAGAATTTCTCGGCGTTTGCTATCTCTATCGAGCGATTGGGTGGAATTATTTTGTCTATATCCATTTCGAATACCGGCATAAATGTTCTGTTGTTGTAATTGCTAGACGTTTTGCCGTTTTCCCTGTGGAAAAGTGACCGTCCAATACCCGGTTTGTCTTTATCTTCAAGCATCCATAATTTTCCAAAATCTTTATAAATATTCTCGAAGTCATTTATGTTTTCCGTTATTGGTATAATAGTTCCAGTTGGTGTAACCAAATCGTCTCGTCTATCGTAGCTCCAATTGCCAAACAAACCGCGAGTTTGATTCTAAAATTATAAATGTTTGATCATCGTGCGCGAATTCACTTATACAAAATGCTTACAATGAATTTCCATGGCAAGAATGTTCTAGCAGTCAAATAACCTTGGTTCTCGATAACTTCCACGCCAGCACCGGAATCGAACATCATAATAACTTCAGATTGATTCAGAATATAGAACGGCGTGTAGACTAGGACACCTAAATGAACAAACAACATTGTTTAAAAATAGTTTTAAACGCAATCAGTTATTGATAAGTGACCTGGGAAATGTTGGACTTTCAATGAAGGTCTGTCGAAGTAAATCCTGCGGCCGTTGGCCAGAACATCCAATCTGTATCTCCAGCTGGCATCGGCCGGTCTCCTTCTCACTTCAATTACCGTCGAAAAATTGCCTCTCGCTGCAACTGCCGTTAATTGCGTGGCTCTAACATCGCCGTAAGCATTCATAGGCATCTTTTCAAATCTTCCCTGCACATCCAGACGAATTTCTTTGTTCTCGGTACGCACCAAAGCGAATTCGCCCATACCGTTGAACGTATACTCGTAATCGTCGAAAGTCACGATGTGTGGATCTCCGAAAACTCCGGCGACTTCGGGTGGTTGATAGGCCACGCAATCCTGGGTCGGTCTTCTCTCAAATCTTAACGTTTCGCATCCCACGGACTGTTCTCCGGATTCTCCCGTGACGTTGTTTCCTTGCCACAGGCAACATAGGTATTTCGGCGTAATGTCGTGGAACCATTGAGACAGAGTTGGAACTTTATTGGCCTCGTCCCAAGGCAAGTAACCGAGATTGTGAGATCTGAACGGAGTTGATCCATAAAGTTGATCATATGTCAACATCAACATGTGGTTTTTATCGTAGCAACATTGTTGTTCGGAGCCCTCGAGTCTGTAAGAATGTTGACAATTATAATTTGCAAAAAAAAAAGAGAATACTCCGTTGGACTTACGTTGGAGCACCGCTCCTGACACAGTGAATTGAACCTACATTGTATTTGCAACTGGGGTTCGTGTCTTTATCGCAATTGAAATCCGGCAAATACCTTCCTTTGTCATTCAAAGCGTGCTCCAGTTTGCATGGACACTGCGGCAGTTCGTGCGCGAAATTCTTCAAGAACCTATCGTTTTTGATCCAGGTATCACAAAGTTTTCCGGGCCAATTCGGACCGAACTCGCGTTCCCATTGAGGTCCAAAATACCATGCCAAAGGAATGGGTCTACTCCAGATGACGGGCGTATATTCAATTGGGGGATAGCCTGGTGCGGTTTCGGTTACAGCTTCAGTCAGGTTGATCTGTATGAAACCGAATTTGATGTCGTTGTATCGAGGGTTTTCACGGTTTCTATATGTTCCAGGATTGATGACGAAGTCACCAACATTTTGAGTGGAATCTTGGATTGTGTCGATGTAAACAAATTCCGGTCTCAGGGTGCGTTCTCTGTAGCCCCACAAAGAAATTCGTACATTGGCATTATCGTTGTTAGTCAAATTCTGTTTGATCCATTGCATTTTAATGCTACCGGGATTTTTTTCGTAGATCTTTCCGTCGGGGAAGAAGATCTTTTCGGCGGCGGATGCTGGCGGCTCGACAAAGTACTTTCCTTTCCATTTGAATTTATCGTTTCCAACCGAGACTTCCAAGTTGATGTATCCTTCTACAAATAGTCTTGGTTGTACGCAAACAGCCCTGTTCTCGCTGACCACGCTTCCAATGACTTCATCGACAACCACGTCGAATTTACAACGCACTCGGTCGTCAGGTTTGAAGCAGGGACCGGTGATGTTGACGACCGATCCTCCCAACATGTTACCACTTTCTGGAGCAATGACCAACGGAAGATTAGCATCATCAATATCCTTGTTGCACGTTCCAAGCATAATGTTTTCATCGATTCTAAATATGTGTCTTCCTTTATGGCCGTTGGCGAATCCTCTGCTCGTTAAATCTCGAAGAATACTAGCTTGACTGTAAGGCTTGTACTCGTAACTCCTAGTTCCGTTGCCTGCATTGAATCCGATGTACGCTGGAGTACCACCCTCGCCTCTCAATGTATCTCCCAAAGCCTCAGTATGCGTAGTCCATTTTAAGTCCAAATAATTGAAAATTGCGTAGGTGAACACCTCATCCGTTGCGATGACCGCTTGGAAAGTATTAGTCTACAAACAGTTTGCATTATTATAAAAGTCAATAGATATTAAAGTAAATGACATACAGTATAGATCGACTGAAGAATACCGCCAGCAAAGGTGACATTTTTCCAGGTAGCAATTATAGCGTGTTTCGGTTCGAATGTTTCGGCGCCGATTACACCCTGCCTGATGTCCCACTTCAACCTTTCTCTAAATTCCACTCCCAACACGTCAGTTCTTCCTTGCAGATCCCGCTCCAGTCTAAAATACACTCCAGGTTTCTTCTCTTCGGGTCCATCCTCAGTCCGAAGACTCCCAATGCGGCATTTACTGAAGAAGATACCGATGAAAGCGGGATCGTTTCTTTTAGGCCAATCCTTAACTGGGAAGACCAGTGGATACTGGATGTAGTTTTCGGGCGGATCGCTGAATTCCAGATAACCGTTCAAACTGATTCTGGTGTAATTGTAACGGAAACCGAAGAAAGGTAGTTGGAAATTCAAATTTTTGTGTACCGTCGGATTAGATGATTGTATATTGAATTGGTAATCGCCATGGTTATCTGAACCGCCCATATCGAAATACCAATACATGAATTCCTTGCGCAACTCTGCGAGACGGGCTTCGGTGATTGTGTGTGGAATTCCTCCACGGTTATTATCAATCGGGTCCGGAGCATAGCGAGATTTCAAAGAATCTGAAAACGAGATCAAACTTTTTGTTATAATTCTGTATGAGCAATACCGTCCGTGATATTAGCTAGTTCGTTTTATATTAATTAGCTTATCATTATTGACTGTAGGCTACCACGCCTGTATGTTATCTCGTTGTTATGAAAGTGAGCTTAAATAATCTATAGCGGCTTGGATGATTAATTGAGGTGATGGATATTAGACTTAAAACCATTTCGTACCCCAATTCGCATCCATCAATCTTCCACTTTTTTTGTCACCTTGATTAGGATCTCCGGAATTTCCCATCCTAGGAGAAATCGGGGGCACTGCTACAGTTTCGATATTTTCATTTATCACCTCCGGTGTTTCTAAAATCGTTTCACATCAAATAGTACCAAATCAAAAGTTTCGTTCGATTCAACTTACTCTCTTCGTGGGTTTTCTCGTCCATCGGACCAACCGTTTCAACTGCATCATCAACATCTTCGATTTCTTCGGCAAACGTTGAGCAAATTAACACCACCAACAGCGAAAACAAGAACAGTTTAAACTTCATGTTTTTTTTAGATGAACGGCCAACGCCGTTGTACGTTATTGGAAAAAACTACGCCCTGGTTTTCTCAGCTCACGATTACTCTAATGACAATACTACCTGTTGGCTCATGCTCTAAATTTCGTTTTATCTGATAAGATAAGCAATCTTGATAAATCGAATAAATATGAATCTTCTGTAAGGTGTAGACTTTTATTATATTTAATCACTACATAATTTCGTCATTACTCACTCATCTATTACATTCAAATTGCAATACATTTCGAAAATACAGAATTTGCACATCCGTTTCATTTCTATATATATATAGAACTATTTACCATATGTTAAGAAATATTAGTAATAATCAATAAATTCTATAATTTTACTCGTATACTTATTTAACTTTTATTTCATGCGCAACAAGATTAGATTAACTAATCGTATTCGAATAGAAACATAAAACAATATACTTTCGTTAGAAAACATTATTTCAAAGATGATCAATAACTCTTTGGTACAGTTATTAATTGTATTCATTAACACATTTTTAATTATTACATTCTATTCATTTCTTAGTTTATTGTATGTGACTGTTCATTTGTGATCAATATATTTGTTATTAATTAGTAAAAGGTGAATTGTTTTATTTCAACGAACAAACCATTGTTTTTATCTCGTGCGATAATTTAGTATACAAGTATTGTTTGCATTAAAAAAAATACTACAGCTTATTATCAGCAATGAGTAATGTTAATTAATGTTATGACTAATTTGTTAAATCTTATTTATAATAGATATAAAGTATAACTATTTCGTTATAGTCATGGTACGACATAATAGATGATATGATACTTCATAGCAATCCCCGGGATCTAATATTCAAATTACAAAAAAGATTAATTTGTTTTGTATGCACTACAAATTAACTTTAATTAGGTAAGATTGGTAATTTCTGTATTTATTTTCATATCTCAATTTCATATTTGTGCACATTGCCAACTTTGTAGAATCCTTATTAATTTAAGTGACTGAATATTTTGTAAATATTAGATTAGAGTTATTATTGATTGCGATATTATTCTTATCGTGCAGGTAAATTGTGAGCTCTTGGTGATTCTGCTTTTGAGGTGATATTGTATCATCCAGAAATATGACTAAGTTATCTTGTTGTGTGTAGAATGAATGTTGTACAGATAAAATGTCGAATAGGTTCGAGTATACTTCCTTGGAGAACATCAGTCATAGTTGGAAATGATCGATCTTTGATCCTGTGAAAAATGGTTTCTATAGATGGAAATATTGTTTTCACAATAACATTGCATGCGTTTAGAATTGTTACAACTTAATATGTAATGTTTGGATGAACTCTTCTGATATGCAGAAGTTATGAATGAACAAAATCGGTGTATTTCTATATTATTCAGAATCCTAATACCACTAAGAAGATTTTATTTATTTTGTTTGTAACAATTGATGTAGTATTTTCTGATTGTGTTATGTTGTATAAATGGGAAAAGCGTGCGACGATTTGAAAAGTCTATGAAAATAAATCATGTTTATTGTTGCGGCGGGTACGCAACGAAATGAATAATGTATTTGCTATGTTTTACTGATACGAGAATCGAGTAAACAACGTTCAAATATTGCGTGGAAAATGAACGGGGAAAATCTTTACTCCGAAACCGTCCTTGTCCCAGTTTCCTGGGGTTGGCCAATCCATTTTCCGAGCGTCGACGGCGGCTTTTGCTGGCGCAACGTTTGCCAGCCTGAACGTCAAAAATAATAAATCGTGAGAAAAAATGGCGGAACCTGAATTGAACGTAGACAGCTTAATACAACGATTATTGGAAGGTAATTGCATTTGAAACACGTACAGTCATATTAGTTTAACAGACGATTAACTCGTTAATCGCAATCGTATTGCCATAAGATGATGCATCCAGTATGTCTCGTTTGCCATCGACTAAAATCATCTTGACAACTTCCTGGAACTGTCAAGTCTCTTGAATTTCACTCGATTCTACAATCCTCTCTTCCAAATAAATATTTATTTTTAACTATTTGCCACCCACAGAGTTCAACAGCCTCTCCCCTTTACGTTCATCACAATTATAACATGAATTCCTAGCTTAAATCTCAATCTCTTTATCTTATAATCCCATTAGAATACATTTTTTTTTCGTTTCATTTGAATATATGCACATTACATAAATATTTTTGTTTCCTAATTTTTATACTACACAACACACACACACACACACTTGATTTTCTTTTCTTTAGTAAGTATTTGTTTTCTCTGTTGAGTGTTTCTGTTATGTTTTGTGCTGCTTTTCGTGTGTGATGTGTGGGGATTGGTTGGGTGCTCAGTATATAAAGTACAACACGAATCCCAACATCAAAACCCCGACTTTAAGAAGAAAACAAAGTTCAAAGATATATTCTCATCTGAATGTAAGGACACCAACAACAGTAGTATCTCTTCTTATTTATTAATATTCTTTTTATTTTCCGCTACTTTCATAGATTCATATCCTTTATTTTATTAGTATTATTATTGTTCAATTTGTTTTTTTGTTTTTTACTATTTAGTTGTATTGTTTAATGCTAACTCTGGCACACCATACAAGATTTTTTCGTTTCTCTTGCAAATAGCTTTCTTGGATTTAAATGGTTTAATAAACAAATAATTATAAATGCCAGTGAGTGCTTCTTATATATTTATTAAGTCTAAGTATCGTGCTGATGTCCATTGCATTTATTGACAAATACTTTTTTTTAGTCAGAGGATGTCGGCCAGGAAAGTCTGTGCAGATGACAGAGTCAGAGGTCAGAGGGTTATGTCTGAAATCACGTGAAATTTTCTTGCAGCAACCAATCTTATTGGAGCTTGAAGCACCACTGAAGATTTGCGGTGAGTAAATTTAAAAATATAATTGTGATTTTACAAGTTTTCTTTCTAATATTAAGCCAATTTATGGGAAACCTTGAAATGTTATTTAGTGTCTACAGAATTAATTCAACTTGAGTGGGTGACACATAATGTATTTCAATTCGTAAACACTTTGCTTTTAATTTATGGTGACCTAATTCGTTGTCATCCATTTACGATGCGTGCGTCTTATGGAGAACGTCCAATTAATATTTGAACATTTTAGGTGATATCCACGGCCAATACACTGATCTTCTCCGTTTATTCGAGTACGGCGGATTTCCACCGGAAGCGAATTATTTATTCCTCGGTGATTATGTAGACCGTGGCAAACAATCTTTGGAGACCATTTGTTTGCTACTTGCTTACAAAATTAAATATCCAGAGAATTTCTTCCTGCTGCGTGGAAATCACGAATGCGCTTCGATAAACAGAATATACGGCTTCTACGATGAATGTGAATATGTTCCGCCTATCGATTTTTCCACATTTTCATTGTTTCACTCTGTTCTGTAGGTAAAAGACGATACAACATTAAGCTGTGGAAGACCTTCACCGATTGCTTTAATTGCTTGCCGATTGCAGCCATTATTGACGAGAAGATATTTTGCTGTCACGGAGGGTTGAGCCCTGATCTCCAAGGAATGGAGCAGATCCGTCGCATTATGAGACCCACAGATGTTCCTGACACTGGTAATTTTTAGAAACTAATTTGAAATTTAATCTTGCTTTATGTGTATAACACTTAGTGGATATTCGGAAAGTCACTTTGTTATAAAAAAAAAGATAATGACGATTTTCTTTACTTTTACCATCTTTCTGGCAATAGCATTGTTTCATGATAACTTCTAATTTTTACTAGCAAAAAGTGGTCATTTTGACGTGCTCATTTGAAGTAAAATAAAAATATTTGTAGAGACTGGAACAAGTAATGATCCAAAGAATATGATATAAT
Organism: Nicrophorus orbicollis; assembly: GCA_018845635.1. Taxonomy (NCBI): domain Eukaryota; kingdom Metazoa; phylum Arthropoda; class Insecta; order Coleoptera; family Silphidae; genus Nicrophorus; species Nicrophorus orbicollis. Next base: position 23,025 of record JAFMTC010001209.1, read on the forward strand.
CATTTTCTTCAAATTTGAGAAGCAAAACTCGGAAGTCTATGTGGTGTAGTATTGCTTAAATGTTCTGAGATTTGTTTATATAGTTACAGCTTATTTAAAATAAGTAACATATATCAGTTTATATAAAATAAGTAACATGTGTCATATGTAATATGACGAGTTATTATTAACCAATTTGGGTTAGAGTTACTCTTGAATAGCATGGAGATAATTTACTTAATATTATGTAAGATGGACGTGTTGGTTGATTATTAACAAACATTCATATTACTACTAGCTCATCTAGAGAAGTAAATTTACCACCCTGCAAATCATTTTCAGTATAGTTTTTGTATTAGTGTTAGCAGTAATTATGTCTATTTCCTTTAGGATTATTATGCGATTTGTTGTGGTCTGATCCCTACAAAGATGTAACATTCATATTACTACTAGCTCATCTAGAGAAGTAAATTTACCACCCTGCAAATCATTTTCAGTATAGTTTTTGTATTTGTGTTAGCAGTAATTATGTCTATTTCCTTTAGGATTATTATGCGATTTGTTGTGGTCTGATCCCGACAAAGATGTACAAGGATGGGGTGAAAATGACCGCGGTGTATCGTTTACATTCGGGGCGGACGTTGTGAGCAAGTTCCTGACAAGACACGATCTAGATTTGATCTGCCGAGCCCATCAAGTCGTCGAAGATGGTTACGAGTTCTTCGCAAAGAGGCAGCTGGTAACCCTATTCTCCGCTCCCAATTATTGCGGCGAGTTCGACAATGCCGGTGGAATGATGAGCGTCGACGAGACACTGATGTGTTCGTTCCAGGTACGTTGATCTGTCCGATTATTCGACTGGGAACAACCCTTTCGTTCACTGTTTCGATTACCCGCAGATTTTGAAACCGTCGGAAAAGAAAGCGAAATACCAATACCAAGGTACAAATTCGGGCCGTCCGGCAACACCACAGCGCGCCGCCGCTCCCCCGACTACAACGAAGAAGAAATAATTGCATTTTATTCGAGAGAAAAAAGAAACAGAAAATATATTATATAAAATGCCATACAAAAGCGCTATTGGATTGATTTATTACTATAATTGTTTTTTTTTTCTTACTACTTTTTTTTTTATTTCGTTCATGCATTTTATTTTAGTAACTATTTGATTTGTGGTGCAGTCACTTCTGTAAAGTATTATATATATTTAATAGATTTTTTAAATAATTTCTTTTTCATTTGTGATTAACTTTATAAGTTTGACTGATCTTGTATGCAATATGTTTTCTCTCCGGCACGATTTTATATGTATCTTGTGTAGTTTATCAATTTCCGTTACACACGATGATCTGTCTTTTTGTTTTTCTTCTCTTTCTTTCTTTCTTTTTTTGACGACCGGGAAATCAAAATTATTTTTTATTGAAACAAAAATGATATGTTATCGTTTCGAAGAACAATGTAAGATATATTCTTATTCATTAAAAGTGAATGGTGATTAGCCAAAGAAATTTCAAACATCTGACTTTTAACTTTAAGCATAAGTCTTCATTGATATTTATTATATTTTTCTAGTATGTGTTCCTTAAAAAATATCCAATCAAAGGTTTTAACATTCGTTTAGGAAAAAAATGCACATCTAAGCACGACATTTATATGTAACAACGGATAATTAACGGGAAGAGCATCTCCTCCGTAATCCAATGTGAAATCTTTGATGTTCTCTTTGCGATATGAAAGCAACGATAAGACCACTTCTTGTAACTACAATTTAACATAAAATATTGTCGATGTAATTAATACTATATGTAATTAATTCAATTGGAATAGAGATTAGATTATATTCGAAGAATGCGTACTTAAAAATATATTTCAAAAATAAATCTATTTATTACTACATATTACCCTCTAGTTTTTTTTATTATTTTAAATATTAAACTGTTTTTTTTTCTTTCGATACAACATTGAGAAAATGGTAATCTGAACAATTGAAAGCGATCGCATATTACGAACAGTAATCGAGCTACATGTATTTCTTCCACGGGCTTCAAAATTACATGTCTTTGAATTCTCCACTTCCATTCAGCAAAAGTATATTGGGATTCTCTTTTTCAAACTCGCTCGGCTCGCGCTCCCTATCCTCCTTGCCCCATTCCCCCAACGAAGACATAACATCTGGTTGTTTTTTCTTTTCCTCTTCCTCCCTCTAGAATTTCAGCCAGAGAATAAGTACGAACGTTGTACATCACAACACTTTATTTAAGAACATTGAAACATGTACATAATTTTAATCTAATCTTTCACCTGTAAATCCTTTTTGGCGAATTTGTCGAACATGTTTGCATAGATTTTCTTCTCCTTCTGCAACTGTTCCTTGAGAGTTTTGTTGCAGGCGGTCAGGTGCGATTGAGCCGCCTTGTTCGTCGGCTCGATTTTAAGAACAGTGGTAAATGCTTCCGCAGCAAGCTCGGCCTCTCCGATGTTCAACAATGCCAAACCTTTCCTGAAGTGCGCTTTCTCATTGTCTGGATCGACCAGTAAAGCTTCGTTAGCGGCATTCTTGGCATCGAACATGCTATTGGTCTTCAGGTAACAAAGAGCCATATTCAAATTCGAGCTTAAAACCAAAGCTTTCTGCTCTTCAGTGGCGCTCTCTGGATCTTAAAAAGCGCAACAGATAAATATCATAAGAAAATAGGTGATATTCTATTTTATACCTTTCTTAAAGTCAAGGTACGACAAGACTTTCTGGTACATTTTAATTGCCAGATAAAGTTTACCATCTTTGAAATATTTGGTTCCTTTTTCTTTGAACACTTTGCTGACTTCAATCTTTTCATTAATATCCATTGACCAACTTTCTTTTGCCTAAAAAGATATTGCTTTATCTGTGTCTATTTATTTCATTAAATAAACACGTTATTTGTTTGTGGTTTAAGACCACAGGAAAAAGTGATTAGATAACTCACTTTTTCGAATGATTTCAATGTGACTACATATTCGACGGTAGCATCGGATGGAATGTTGAATTGAAAACTCTCATTCGCAAATGCGAATTTCGGTTTGATTATTATACGAGAGGTCTCGCCTTTCTTGAAAGTCTCCAGAGCTTTCTCCACACCACTGATTACGTTAACGTTGCCTCCTTCACCGAGATTGAATGAAACATCTCTTTCATCAAAAATCTCACCATTATATTTTCCAATCAAATGAACTGAAATGCAATGTCTTACACGCAACGTTTTACTAAATTATTTTTTCTTACTTTCAACCATCGCTTCATCATTTGGAGTTGTGTATCCTTCTCCAACGACGACCTGGATTTTTTCAATTGATCCATCTTTGTTTGGACTAACATCTTCACCTTTCCAACTAATTACCTCAACCTATTTCAAATTCATAATTTACTGTTGTATAAATGCTTTAATATGTAATATTAGAGCACTTACATCGAACTTAAGTGTAGCTCCGGGAGGAATAGTTGGGGGGCTTCCAGATTCTCCATAGGCATATTCTGCTGCACACGTTAGAATAGCCTGTTCGCCTTTCTTCATTGTTGCTACACCAATATCCCATGCCTTGATTACACTTCCTGCGATTACATTTCAGTAAGCAATAGTAAATTACGGTATTCAAAAACAAAACGCATGCCTTTTCCCAAATCAAATTCAAATGGCTGATTTCTATCTCGACTGGAATCAAATTGGGTTCCATCCAACAGAGTTCCTGTGTAATGGACAGTAACCTTGCATCCTTTTGGGGGGACTTCATTGCCCTGGCCTTCCTTTAGGATTTCCTTGAGGACTCCTTTGTCCTGGTTTGGAGAGATATCAACTTCGACGCCAGTCATGTTTCTAGAATTTTCTAAGGAAAATCAATACACGTGTTTTGTTTTCCCAAGGAAACTTTGACTGGAATCGATGTTCGACTTAAATTGAAGGAATATTTTCAATCAAATAAGAAGCACTCTGAAAGTTACTGGCAACAAATGCAAATTATAGTAACAGCAAAATATAGATGCGGCTAATATAAACCAATAAGACTCGCACTCAGAGCTCAAGTATTGACAGTTGGTTGTGCTTGGCTTTGTGTTTGTCAAACTGTTGAAAATTATACAATTCAATGAAGTTTTCTGTAATAATCTGTATAACCAACCTATAGTTACCGACGGGATATTTATGTTGCATATAAACAGCAAGCTAAACTCGACGCGTGTTAATAAATCGAAACTTTATTCAAGAAACATTGCATTTTGAATGATAAATTTTTGAAAATTATATTAATTTGTAGAGTATATTTGGTTGCATACGTTATCGTCAGTTGTGAAGGAGACGAATGTTGAGTTAACCAATAAAGTATTGTGTGGATTTGAAAATGTCCATATTTTACAGTGGAACGTTTAAACGTTCTTCAGGAGTTGTAAGTTCAATATATAAACATCTGAAGGATGTAAATTTGAAACCGGTTAAGAAGATCCAGGTGCAATTCGATCCTTTCCATGAAAATGCAATTACAGCTAGGCATGTAACCTCAAAATGTTTATATCGATCTTCTATTTATAAGACAAAACGGGCGCAAGCGCTCGCTCTTGCTGGGCTCTCCGAATCGACCTAATTCGACATTAACACACATTTATTTTCGTTACAGGGAATTCCTCTATTATATATCCACACCCAAAGTAACAAACACCAATTTGAGTTGCATTGTTAAACCAATTGTGGTTTGTGATCGCAGTGAACCAGAAATTAAAGTGGACTTGTCTGATTCAAGGTACTCTATTTCATTTATATATAGTTTTTTTTTTGCAGAAAGAATAACCTTCAATCTCATTGCAGTGTGTTGAAATTCAAAGCAAACAACTTGACAGTTCTTGAGATCCTGCAGTTGTTCAATAAACACATAAGTTCCAAAGTGCCAGTTGAGGAGATCAGTGTTTCATCGCAAACTAAAAAGTTGGAGAAGAAGAAGTTGAAAAAGAAATAAACATGAGAGATAAAGCACCAGTTACTAGCAAAAATTATCAGCTGAAACTAATTGAGACAGTCTACAACCAAATACCCTCCTTTACCGATGTTTTCACAGAAGAAACATTTTACATGACTGTAATATGTTTTGTGCTGAGCACTATTGTGCTCGTCTTCTTTATTTCTAGATTTGTTACCATCAAAGCTGTAGATTAATATGAATTACTTAGCAATGCCTATTATTTAATAAACAATGTTAAAAAGAAATATATTTATTTTATTTATAATTAAATAAAATTATAATTTATATTTTTTGATACATACAATAATATCGACAATGATAAATCCCATTTTCATATGTATGGTTTATAGTAAATATTTCAATTAAGATAACCATAAACAAGATATTACACTTAGTACAACAGAACTTATGAAATCAGTATTGGCATAACATAGAGCGTGTTTCCATCCCTAACCGTCTCTAGTGTTTCTTGCTCGTACTGCAAAGATTGCACCGCTACTTCATTCTCTTCCTTCATAATCGATTCATTCGTGTCTTCGGATTCCTGGGGAATCTCGTGTTCCTCCTCCATTTTCAATTCAGATCCAATTGGCAATGTTATGGTACGCGTATTGCGACGTCTGGTGTGCGTCCTTAAATGCCTTTTCATGTCGGAACGGACACGGAATCGCTTACCGCAAACTTCGCACGGATGAGGCTTTTCACCTGAAATTATACATTCAAGTATATACATTATGCCAACAAGCATTAGACTTTAACAAACCTGTATGTATTCTCCTGTGATTTTGTAGATACGAAGAGGCTCTAAAAGTTTTGCCGCAGAATTCGCATCGGTAATTTTTCTCGCCAGTATGAATTCTTCTATGAACAATTAACGAGTATTTTCTTGCAAAGTCTTTTCCACAATATTCACATTGGTATTGTTTCTCATCAGTGTGAATGGATATGCAGTGATACTTAAGATCTCCCCATTGTCGGAAATTTCGTCCACAGTACTCACACCGATACGGTTTATCGCCAGAGTGCAGTCTCAAATGAACCTTCAACGCACTTGAGGCAAAAAAACTCTTTCCGCACTGTTCACACTGATGCGGCCTGTTCCCAGTGTGACTTCTCTGATGATAAACCAAAGAATTCCGATGCGTGAATTTTCGATTACATACATCGCATTCCAACTCCGGTTTTTTAGCCTTCTTCTTCTTGACTTCATCTTTAACCTCAACTAAACAACAATAACATTATATTTAATCGACGACAAAATAATAGCAATTACCTTTGTCTTGAGAATCTTGAGGTTCTGTACATGTAACCATATGCTGCATTAATATGGCTCTAATTGGGAAAGGTTGTTGACAATTTTGACAAACATGTTCTTTTGCTTCAAGCTCTTTTAAGTCTTCTTCAGTTGCATGGAGTTCATCTTGGTACCTTCAAATATATTATTATTGCCTTAGAAACAGCTATGTTAACTATTAACATACCATGTTTTGTTGTCATCATCATCTACTTCTGCAGCATTTACATCAATGCCAGCCATTAAGTCTTCAGGTTCACTAAACTCATTCAGATCAACCTTATTATGAAATTCCCTCATATGTTGTTCATAAGTTTTCTGCCTTCTGAAATATTTTTTACACTCGAAGCATGTGATTTGCAATAGTGATGCTAATATTGAGTCCTTCTGTGGCTCTTGCTCCAACTTGACTGAAGATTCCTTAAGGACAGAAAAACGTAAAATTAAATCGAATATTCACTCATAGGCTTCATCAACCTACTTTTCCATCATTAGATGCAAGTGTTGGAATAACTGAAGTAGTTATGATTGTGGATGAAGCTGAAGTAACAATTTGGCTCTCATGTTTTTCAGTAGGTTCATAGTGAACTTTTAGATGTTCAAAGAATTCCAACTGTTCACTAAAGTTGGCTTTGCAAATCTGGCAAGAGAACATATTTGGTATTGGCGTTATGGTTGCCTCACATTCTACTTGATGTTCAGCGAATTCATCAACATTTACTAATTGATCACAGAAATTACATTTCTGCATTCTTTTCTTCAGTTTCCTTGAAATGCGTTTCTTATGTGGCAAACTCTTTTTAACAGATCGTTGATTATCAATGTCAGAATCCTTGTGTAAAATTGTCGTTTCTTCTTCCTCTGCCTTAATAAGTTGTATGCTAGTTGAGTCATCATAGTCAGCAAAGTCTGCTTGCTTATACAAGTTATCTGCATCTACAATTTGTAGATACCCAGTCTGTTTATCAGCCAATAGAACTTGCTGGTCACCCAAAGTGACTTTTGAGCCATCGAGACTTCCTAAAGATGGCAAAGTTGCGTTAATTATAACACTCCCATCTTGTTGTGTTTGTTGCTGCTTCTGTTGCTGACTGAATTGAACAGCAACCAAAGCTGCTGCTAAATTTCGATCCTCTTCAGTCAATTCCTGACCAAGCAAGTCATCCGAATAATTAACTGGAATGAAGTCTCCCCCTAAATCAACAACCAAACCATTTGGATGGTGCAACAGATCTGAACTCAATAGTTGTCCATTCTCTACTGTCATTCGCTGTATCATGTACTGTGATCCGTTTTCGTCTGAAGTGATTGTAACGTTGCTTAACAATTCCCTCTGGCTGGCTTCCATGACGTCTTTTTGAATTTCGCGCGACTGCAAGAAAACCGGAAAGACAATTAGAATCGGCAATTCGACGTTTCAAGGTCCCTTACGCTTTGGTCCTCGACAAGGTTTTCTCGGCCTCCGCCACAGAGGTATACGACCTGGTTCACTGTAAAAATATTGGAAATGACATTATATGACACTGATGTTTACAATCAAATCAAAAATTAATCAAAATATTTCAATACAAACACTAGAATTGACAACAGTGCTGTAAGAAACGGAAACAATGGCTATCCAGCCAACTCACTGTTGCCACTATTAAAGATTTTTAAAAACAAACCAACGCCCAAACACAAGCAATCACCACAATTTGCAAGAGAAGAACAATAACTTACTCTTTGTTCTGTCCAGTAGCCCAAATATTTTTCTTATTATTCTATTAAGATTAATAATATCACAAAATAACTACTTCATTCGGCAACGTTGTTCACATCACGGACGCCATCATGAACATAGTTGCCAATGCAAAATAAATTTAACAAGAAAATCTTTAATGTAAACACAATTTCACAATTGAACGCAATACTTTATTTTATCGCACAGTAAATGGTCTACGAAGAAACTATTAATAAATAACAGGTGTTGATTATTTATTACATATAGTTATAAGCGTTACTAAATGGCAACAACTATATTGGACGTGCGTTGGTACATGTGTGGCGGGAATTTTAAAATTTTAATATCCCAAATAAAAGGCAATTCCTAATTGAATCCACATACTCTTTTCTTTTGCAGATGCTGGAATCTGCAACGAACATACTTGTCTTTCACGACTCGGTGTGTAATACAATGGAACATCTAAATGTTTATTATCATTTAACGCCGTTTGCTAAAATCACAAATTGTTGTAGCATTAAAATAGTAAATTGAATCCCAATTACCTTCTCCTCCCAAGTTATATAACAAACCGGTGTTGTATTGAGGGTATCCGAGTTTTCGGAACATTGCAGCAAGTTGATTCCATCAAATAACGCACCTTCAATTAATAAACCAGACACGCTTATAACGTTCGATCGGCTCTTCCAGATTGCTTTCAACTCGAGCTCATCAATAGGAATATTAGTTTGCCTAAAATTGACACAAAACAATAATGCAGCAATTTCTTTATTTCTCAATTCCCTCACCTTGCAAAGTACTGTTTGAAAGCTGCCAAGAATGTTTCAGGATTGAACAAATGTGCCAAACTTAAATTACCATTGTAGTAACTTTCTTGTTGTTTATACCATTCAGAAATGGTTAATATCTTTCTCATTACATCTTTCAAATATTTGGATGGTTCCTTAGGACCTTCCCATAATTTCAACCACTTATTCGGTGTCTAAAAAAGCATAATTAATACATAAAACATGTATAGATGGTTGAAATTAACTTGAGCGTTCAGTAAACTTTCGGCCACATCGAAATCAACTTCATCAGCAGTCAGAAATCCTTTAGACATTTTGTTCAAAATAAAAAAATCTCTATGAATTTTCTGCACCAAAATGATAGCATTTTGAAACTCATTTCGAATAAAAGTTATCAACGAATTCTCAGAAGCGCTTTGTAGTTGTGACGCGTTTAACCGCAGAAATTCCTGCCCTTGATTTATTTTTTTCCACAAGCTCATGTAAGGAGTCAAACCTTTGTGGAATATTTCTTTAGTGTACTTGTTGGAAATATTTGTAACAATGTGTAAGCCTGAAACAGACAATTATATTTTAGAGATTGATACAATTTAAATGATATTACTCTTTAAATATTGCGTAATTTGTGCCGACACGTTTTTCTCCCAAGATTTGTCCACGTTTTGGGGCAAACCGAAATAGGCCGGAACATCCTTATTCTGTAATTGGTTGATGATGTTTATGTAATCCTGGTAACTCGGACCGGACGGCAACGATTGGTTTAAGCCCAACGGTTTCCATCTGTGGCTCAATACTTCGTCGTTGAAATACTGCTTCAAGTATGATTCGAGAACAGATAAATCTTGTTTCTTGTCGATTCTACCACCGTAAACTGCTCCAATGCTCCAACCAATTATATATTTCCATTGGATCTGCGACTGCCACAGTTCTTCAGATAAATTTACCATCGTCGAGAAGTCAAAGTCGCTAAACTCGTACCATTTGGACCATCCTTAAATGAATGTATTAGTACAAACTTTTAGATATATTCTCAATTTGAAAATACCTTGAGGAATATAGTTTCTCCTTTCTTGCAGTATTGCATGCACACATGCCAGGACGAAGAAGAATTTTGATGTGTTTGAGTTTAACTTTTCCAAATATTCTTTGCCGTACGTGCTATACAATTTCATTAAGTTACTTTTTATGCCGGCGGGTGCTTCGTAAGAAATTTTCAAAGAGTTTTCGGCTAAAACCGAACTGAAATTATCGTGAGATTCGGAAACTAGCCACAGCCTGCAACAAATTGGAGATTTATTTAATTGAAATTTGGTCAAATAAATGATTAGTTTACCTAAAATTAGCATGTGGTTGCACGGATTGCAAATGCTGGCATAAAATGGGAAGCCAAGAAGTGACAAGATGTAAATTTTTCAGCGTTAACCAATGACCAAATTGAACTGAATTATTTAACGTGGTTATTGCTTTGGATTCTTGTCCTTCTCCCATAGAAATCTAAACAATTTCAAGCATTATAAAGGCATACTTTACAATGAATACAAAATTACCTCCGTGTATTTGTCAGAGTTAACAATATTAGCAGCTAATTCTCTTATTTCAATTGATGGATCATTACCAGAAGTTGTAATTAGTAGAATAGGTTGAGTGCTCGTGGTCTCTTTATACACCTGCGCTAATCTCATTACATCCAAATTAAGATTTTGAATACCTAAAATTTGTTCACATTTTCATGCAACAGAACTTTGTACAATTTCACTTTCAATACCTGTCATTTGCAGAACAAAGTGGCACATTGCCGAATACAAACGGTCAGGTCTCAGCGTTTGGATTGTGATCACCTTTTGAAACTCACTCAATTTGCAGTGCTTTGGAATATTCGTTTCAGCGTCGCCCGTCTCCATGAAACTTTTCCATAAATTACCGTCATTCAATTGAAGGTTGTTAAACATTTGCGGCAAAGTCATCTTCAATATGCAAAATGTAAGTAAGCAAGTGAATATTGAATAATTGTTATTACCTGAAGAATGAGCACTTGGGGTAACTGTTGTTCTGGTAACCAAGATAATAGACTTCGATCGAATTGCGACTTGCTACCAACAATGGCAGTGCCCAGAAAGAAGTTCCACTCGGCAATCGGAATGTTTTCTGGGAACATTCGATGGAGCAAATGCATCAAGAATGTCAAACGATCGCTCTTGAATAGACCACGTCCCATGTAATTGTACAAATTTTGAATCATAACTTTATGCGAATAGTTGTCTGTATTTAAACCCTGAAAATTACAATTTAAATACAGTTTTCAAATTTGCAAATCTGACAAACCTCAGTGGATGGTAGAGACTTTAAGAACAGATTTGTGAACGAGGACACGGAAATTGAGTATAGAACGTTCTTCTTTGCAAAATCCGCAGCAGCGAAATACAAAGAGCTTCCAAATGTTGAAATGTCTTTGAAAACATTGTACTCCTCTCTCAACTTGGTCTGCACTTGATTGGATTCGAGCAAAGCGGCATTGATTGCCGTTGAACTGGCTTTCGTTTCTTCAAGAGAGCTCAGCAAATTCTAAAACGAATACAGTATTATCTATGATTAACTAATATTTTAGCAATTATACCTTATTTTGCAGGATATCCCCTGCCGAATTGGCCAAATCTTCCAACAATCTGTTTTGCAAATTAAATTGCTTCTCCTGCAACTCTTCCCTTTCCTTCAACAACACTTTCCTCCTATTTTCTAAGTCGGGACTCTCTTGTCTGATAGCGCTTTCCAACAGTTGCTCCGTCAGGCCATCATTCGTTGTGGTGAAATTAATCACGTTCAGAATTGCCAGCAAATCTGCTTGCAATTGTAAATGAGAATTTCTACTGCTCAAGATTAATTTGAAATCTTTATGGTAATCGATTAGTTTTCCATTTAAGTTGATCAAGACGCGTTCTCCTTGGTACGTAAATTGCTTCTTGAATATTGCAAATAGAATTGGAGAAACGGTTTCAACTTCTTCGATCAATAGTGTTTTACCGAATCTGCAAAACAAATAACCAACATTTATCAAGTTACAAAAGTAATTGGGTATTATTTATACCTGATAGCTAATTCTAATGAAATATTAAATTTGGCGAAATCCTGAGTGGTGTATTCCAGATTGGTATTTTTGAACTTGTTCTTGATCCAATTTATAGCCATTGATGTCGGATCAATTAAGAATGGGCATAGTTTAGACTAGAATACAATGAAAACTTGATGTAATTATATAAATATAAATTTTAAAGTTTTTTCTTTTGTACCTTTACAGTAGAAATTGCATTTTGTACAGATAAACGATCAGTTGATAAACCTTCGCTTTGCCATTGCATTTGCTCTCTTTCGGAGCTTAAAAATGATTCCAATGAAAACTCTACATTTCCACCAAGTGATTCAAACCATTCATTCAAAATGAATCTGCAAATAGGAAGATTGTGAACATGTTTTCTGTATGTTGCAAACGACTCACATTCTTCTATGTTCCGTTTCTCCGCTCAAGTAAGTTATAAAAGCAGATGATAATAAACTGAAGGTGGATAGTTTTTTAAGATCATCATCTAATTCTTTTGACTGAAAACAAAATGAAATTATGCTTAATTCCATTGAAATTTTAGCCTAATACCTGTGTCTGCCATCTATCATACTCATCGCTTAACTTTTCCACCAGTCCCTTCGCAGAATTCAATGTTCCTTCTGCTGCATTCAACTTGATTTCTAGCTCTGCAGCTTCCCTCGTGAAAGTCGACAATTGGCCTTTCAGCCTGGAAACGGTTGTATCCACGTCCAGAAGACCAGCACTCAATTCACTCAACTGAGATTCAGCGTCTGTCAGGTTCTGTTGCAACTTGTTTTGCTCTCGTTCTAAGGGTCTAATCTTCTCCACGACCTTAGAGTACCGGACATTTGCCAAGACCCATGCAGCCAAGGGAGCGGCGGCCACCGAAGCCCGTTTCGCCGATTTAGGATCAAATGACTCGCTCTTGTTTTGCACCAATTTCTCAACGGATTGTCGATTATCCGATGTGATTCTACTAGCATCAAACGATCTGATATCTTCTTTGACACCGCGTTTTGCTAAGAATGTCTTCATGCTGTTCCAAGAAGTGTCCTGGATTCCCATTAAACGTAAAACACCTTCGAGAATATCTCTGATTACTTCGGGCGGCGCTCGCAACGAACGGATTTCTGATAAAGACTCGTTTTTGATATTGCCAACGGCCTGACGCGCTTGCTGAATTAACGGTTCTACTTCGGCCAATTCAGTTTCTATCTCTTTTTTCCTGCGACAAACAATATTTAATACAAATATAAACAATAATGCATGCATTACCTTTTCACTAATTGAATATTCTCAGCTTCTGTTTGCTTCTTCAATGTTTCCATTTCTTCCTTATGCACATTCGCATTCTTCATTGTATTACTGATCATATCCAAGGCTTTGTTAGCTTTTCCCTGCTTCTCGGACAATTTTACTTGTTGCTCCGCCGCATTTACTTTCAGTTCTGCAACTACGTTTCTGGCTTCATTCAATTTAGCTACACCAGCTTGCAATTTCTTTTGTTTGCTTATAATCGTTTTCTTTTTCTCGGAATATATTTCCACGTACGTTTTTACCATTGTCACGTAACGGATTGGCGTTATCATTTTCGAATCTATCGACGAGTTTAATATTTTCTCAAATCCCTCACACTGCTCAACCTGAACTTCCTTATCCTTCTTTTCATTGTACCTAATATTGACATTGATGTCATTCATCTTATAAAACGTGTATAAATGTACGTACTTGTTTATCAGCAGATTTGGAATACTTTGAATTGTGTTCGTGGACCAATCGTTCATCCAGCAAAGATAACATTTCTGGAGAAGCGAGGGACAATTTTCCAAGATTTTCCAAAATGAATCATTGTCCTTTTCTAAGCACACGATGATGTGCAGTTTGTTTCGCACTCCTACAACATTATAAGCATCAGATTGAGTAAATTATTGTTTATTTCATTATTTACTTTCAACGAAAAACTTGTATAAATCCCCATCGAAATTTTCTCTACTAGCTTCATCTTTTAACCCGGCAATCAGAGATTCTTGTTCCGCAACATTATATAAACCAGGGACCTTTTAGAATGTTAAATATAAATATTTACTAAACATGTTGGGATAACTTACTTCTCCGGAGGATAGTAGAATATTAAGTATATTCAAGACGGGCCCTCTCATCACATGATCTTCCAACAGTAAATACACTTGTTCGCCTTCGACGCCCGAAGATTGCATTGCCTTACAGAGAGAAACAAAAACAAAATAGACTACTTATAATCAATGGGGTGATATTGTGGACAGACCAATTTTAACTCGTTGCGGAAGTAATTTTCATTTGCGGTCGACGCCACAATCAACCGAGACGTTTCCAAGGTCGAAACGATTTTCAATGCAGATCTTCTGCCGAGCCCGGCGCTTCCAACCAGAACGCAGTTACCTCCCGCTGCGGATAAAGCTCTACTCAAATTGGCGCTTAAGTAGAGTAATTCAGGAATGACCTGAATATCCAAATTGAAGCCATCACGTTCTACAAATGCAAATTAGAATCTTTGAGCAAAAGCACAACAATTTACTGTGGTACCATATTGTATAATGCCTTTATTGACAATTGTACTCCAATCGTCGGCATTCAGTTTCGTTAAAGGCGTATACAATTTGTTCGTGTTAAATTGCGATGAGGCAACGTAGAAGTTGTCTAAGACATTTCTCACGATATTGATTTTGCTCCATTCCATTTGCATAACGTTATTTATGATTTCAATCATTTTGTTACGATCTTCATCAGTCACCAAACGATCGTAGAATAAGCGCAAAGCTTCATGGCTAATTATCTGGAATTAATTGTGTTTGGTAATTTGTAATCATTTGCATGGCATGTTTCTTACTTCAAGGAGAAAAGTTTCTGCATCAGTCGTTTGCAGCTTGTATCTTAAAATTCCTTTGCACCAGTTTGTCAGATCGTGCGGACTGAACTTGTAATGCTGCTGATCGGTTTGCGTAAATGTATCTTTTATCTAGAATCATTTCATTTAATTACAAATACCGTTCAATTGATATGATTTACCTGATTGTAAATTTGTAGGAGGGTATTTGTAAGTTTTCCGATTTTAGGATTATTCAGTACGCATTGCTTCAAAATTCCTCCAAGATATGTCGAAAAAATGATGTTTATATCTTCATGTTGTGGTAAACTATAAAATATTGGTTAATTAATTGAAATTTGAGTTTTTAACGGAACATACTCCATGTTCCATATGTGCACAATCGATGTGAACCTCGAGGAGAGTTTGTTCGTAGCCTCTAAAGATCCGACAATGGTTATATTTTCGATTCGCACCCAGTCGAGAGCGTCGTCGAAGAAGCCTTTGTAAACAATTAACTGAAACAATGTAAATCCAAGTAACCGCCTGTCAAATATATAATGTCCAGATCTATGTTTGAACTACCAAATGCCTTAAAGCAAAATTTCTTAATATTGGAATTGAAGCCAGTTCACATCATCTTCATACCCTTCACCCTAATCATTGTTTACAAGCTGTGCAACATGGATTTGATGCGTGTAAGTAGAACCGCCCTCGCAATGTGTGCTTTCGTTAACGGACGATTATTAGTTTATTCAAAATTTACAAGATAGCAAGGGCTCCACGCACAGCACGGAGACCAAAGAGAAACTCAAAGACCTGTACCGTCAAAAGGACCAGCAAATCAAAGTCCTCGAAGACAGAGTGAAGTGCCTGGAGAGCGAAGTGGAAAAGCTGCAGGTGGACGGCAAAGACAAATTCAATAGCGGCGTTGCGGATATCCTGAAGAAGTACGAGGCTCTAATAGCGCAACTCGTGAAGAGCAACAACGAGTTGAAGCACGAGAAACGTGTGAACACGGTGCACGTGGACGACTTGGAAAAGACCATAACCGATCTGATGGAAAAGTACGAATTGGCCAAGAACGTTATCAGAGGATTGGAGTCGAACGAGAAGGAACTGCAGACGCAGCTGGATAAATTGAGCCAACCGCGGATCAAAAGTTCCATATCGAGGCGCGACAGCGTCGCCAGGATCCAATCGAAAAGCAATTTGAAATACAGCAAGAGGTAGACGAATGGAAAGCGGCTTACCTGTTGCAAAAATTCAATCAACATGTTCGTTCCCCATTTATCGGTTTTCAGCAGGTGCAGATTCTTAAAATATAAAACCAAATTACCCCTCCTCGGTTTGTAGATGCGCCCTTTGCTGCTGCTGACCACCAAACAGTTCTATGTAATTAAATAAAAGATTTAATCATTTTTTACTTCAAGCTTCTTGCAAATCACCTGTATTATTTTGTGAATTACGTATCTCGGAGTAACATGAGCACTGCAATGAATTGTTGCGATCTCTGTTTCCAGTAACTCCCTTATTACGTACTCCAAAATTAATCTGTAAAGAGATGTTTTCAATTAATAAACAAAAGTGATTGTTCTTTCTTAAGAGTCAGTTACGTCTTTGCGCTTCCGTGGGGACCAACTATCAAGAAATGTTCCCCATCGCCCGAATTGAACCAAGTTCTCAGTACATCTATAGAGTGTTTTACTTGCGCAGTTAAAACCAAAGAC
Organism: Nicrophorus orbicollis; assembly: GCA_018845635.1. Taxonomy (NCBI): domain Eukaryota; kingdom Metazoa; phylum Arthropoda; class Insecta; order Coleoptera; family Silphidae; genus Nicrophorus; species Nicrophorus orbicollis. The sequence continues at coordinate 39,437 of JAFMTC010001209.1, forward strand.
ATATCTTGCTGGAAATCCTTAACATTTTGCTTCTGATCAGTAAAATACGAGTCGACCAAATCTCTGTCCCTGTTGTAAAAAGCGCGAGTTGGGACCGCCGGAGAGGTTTCACCGGTCCATTCGAAAATCTTGAAAGGAAATCAATTGAATCTTCAATTGAATAATTGATTAAATTATTCAGTACCTGCTGTGTAAAGATATCTTTGAAATCTTCGATAATTTGCCCACCTAAACCGTTTATCAGACCGACCACGAATTGGGCCTTGCTCTCGCATTCCACTAACTGCGAAAGCGCGGTTCTTGCTAAAGCAATTTGCGGTTTCTGTATTACCAATTCCGCCTCATTGTGAATCCAGTCTAGCGCTAAAATAATGTATTTCTTTCGTAAGTTCATGAAACGTGCATCGATCGATCGATGCCAAAATACCTTTATAGAAATAATCGTTAACGTAACTGCTTAGAAGCATTTCGACGTTTTCCGGTTGCTTCGAAAGGAAATTGCTAACGAAATCCCCGATGTCAACATCTGATTCGTTCAAGAAAACGATTCCCATGCGAGAAATAGTTGCGGGCGATGCGTAGCTCAAATCGTGCGTCTCGAAGATGAAGTTTACATTCGGGCCGAATTGCACTCTCCAACCCGACGGCAACGAAAGCAATCTGTTGTCGTCCAATACGGAATTCAAAGATTCCACCCATTCCGGATCGATATCTCCGTCGCTCACAATTAGAGACCAGACGTCTGCAAACAGAGACGAAAAAAAGTAGATCGTGAGTGCACTTAACTGAATTAGTGCCGCTTTAAATACTCGATGGCTCGTTGGTGACTTCCAAACTGTACTTGGTCAATACTCCGTCCGTCCATTGTCTGGTATCAACATCAATCTGTCCGAGCAGTTGACTTCTCTGCATGCTTTTCGGATTGAAAACGTGCTGCTTTATAGCGCTGCCCATTTTAATTAAAGCCTAAAAATAGACAAAAAATTATATAGAACGCGCCTCGCGTACGAAAGTGTAAAAGTTTTACGTGGATTAAAACATTTCTGATTGTCGTTTTACCGGAACTTGCCGGTCCCACTATAGCCACACCCATCCTCTGCTTCAATTGCTCATACAATTCCAAGCATTTGTTCATCTGCAATCAACATAATAATTAAACATAAAACACGTTTAATTAATCAATATTCGATAACATTACTTGTCTCTCATTCTTCTGCAGTCCGAGCTCCAGGAAACTCTCCTCCAGAGCGCTACAAATCTTCGCATCATTTTCTTGCTGGATTTCCACCCCGGGAAAAACGTCTTTTATGAGACCATCGAATATCTCGCTATCGGAAAATGTCAACTTAGACAATGTGTCCAATCGTATCGCCGTGATCACTAATTTCCACTCTGCCTCCGGACCGATTTCGCTGCGAGATTTTCTAGACTCTTTCAGCGCTCTTCCGCATCCGGTGAGAACCGTTCGCAGGGCACGCAAACCCCAATCGTAGTGCTGCTGCTTGCTCAGCAACTTTTCGGCGAGCGAGAAAAGTTCAATCAGCTTCTTTCCAATCGAATTCGCATTTTTGTAACCGTCGCAGTGCAGCAGCGTCCTCGCAATTTGCTCGTGATCCGGATGGGTCATGATTACCGGTCTGAACAGTTGCTTCAAGTTGTCCGGTAACTTGTTCCTTCCGCCGTACCCACCGCCTGCTGGATTCAGGGTAACGAATATTCCGCAAAATTTGTTAACATCGATCTACAAAATTGCATTCAACACGTTTATATGTTACATATTTGGTTGCTGAAATTACCTCGACGTCCGATAAAATTACGGTTGATTTGTGATTTTTAATTGCGTTTTGGATTGGCTGAATGTGCATGGATATTGCGGACAGAGTGGCCTCGTCCAATCGATTGAATTCATCGAAGCAACCCCAAGCGCCGGACCTCACTAATCCCGATAGAATTCTTCCCATCGACGCAGTATCAATTCCCTAGAAATTAGCGCTGATAAATTGCGCACTTTACGTTGATTAATATCCATACTTCATCGCAATTGAAAACTAACACTTGACGTCCAAGTAACGAACCCAAAGCCTTCACGGATTCCGTCTTCCCAGTTCCAGCTGGTCCATAAGGGTTTCCTCCCATACCCAAATACATCGCCTAAATAAGTACACATTTCTATAATATAATATCAAATGAATACTTGAAATCTTACTTGAGTCAACGTCAAGAAACACTGATCCGTTAACGGTGTACGGACCAACTTCTGCGTGTTTCCAATGTATTCGAAAGCGTATTCCATTTTTACATACACCATTCTTATGACAACATCCCCTGCTGTGTTTGAATAAAACCTGCAAAAGAACAAATCACGCAAACAAACTTTCATCTGAATTAAGAAACAACTACCTTAATTGCTTCTGCCAATCCCAATCTTTGATATTTGTAACATTGTTGTCCTTTAAATCATCGATCACCGAAAGATGGTGAATCGTGTCCAATAGCAAGGCTTTGAGTTTCAATTCCAAAACGTTCGATTCGTCGTTACTACCGAGAGAATCGTCGACGTTATCGACATTTTCGTTCAAATCCAGTGAACTATAAAAGTTCAATTGATTCTAAACAAAAAGATTATTGATTTTCATTTTGTGTTAATTTATATAAACTTACTTTGTATGTGAGAGAAAGTTGGGAGAGTGAAGAAGTACCGATGGCTTGTTCGCATTTACTCGTAAAATTAATGGAATCCGCCAAGCATAAGATTTGCGAAGGATATTTCAGTGGATCCGGGGATTTTCCTTCAGCCAAACAGGCTACTAACAAATTCTTCAATGTTTGCTGCATTTCCTTGACTAACGTGTTTAGCCAATCCTTGAAATAAACGAATAAAACTCACAATAGTGATAAAAATAGATCCGATAGTAATTAATAATTACCTCCACCGGTTGATTTATATTGACGGGTGTTGACAGTACAACGTTTTCCCCTTGCAGAGATTTCATAGCAATGATATTTTTACCATCGGAATCCAAAGTAATCCCATGTATTCCAGCGAACAATTTCTTCAGATGCGACTGAATTACTTGCTCTTTCGAGGATTGCCCTATTACCTCAAGTAAATCATCATCTCCCAGAAATAAAAACCTAGGAAACCTGTTCCTTTTCTCCTGCAAATAATAAAGTTCTTAATTGAACGTAATTTAACGAAAATCAATTGACCACCGTAAGAAAGTCCTCCAAGCTTTTCTGGCATCTTCCCAATTGATCTGCGAGGTTCTCGAAAACGGCCCTCAGGTTCGGGTATCGACAAAGAGCACACACTCTCGAATCGTTTTCAATAAACTTGAGGACGTGTCTGAAATCTCGCTCCAACTTATCGAAACGGGCCTTCTCCTGCCCCAAAGTTCCGCTGCCGAAGATAGGCTCCAAGTAAACCCATCTAAAATGAAGAAGTTAAGAAAAACAACAAAGTTTTGAGAGTGGAATGGAAACTTGCTTTCGCTGGATTTGCGCGAGGGACGTTAAATGCTGATCCAGATCGGCCAAGCGGTTTTCCCACGCATTCGCTCGCTCCGAAAAGCTCTCGTAATCCGCCGAGTTCTTCACGGATTGCAACAGGCTCTGGTTATCTCCAATCCTATTTAAAATTTCCTTAAAATCCTTTATAAGAAGGATTTCTTTGCCGTGGGAATCCAAATGCGGAGCCAATTGGAAACGAGCTTGCACGTCCCATTGCTCCAGCTCAGCTAGAGCCTGTCTCACGATTATTTCGCTCGCAGCTTTCTTACATAAAACCTGAACATAATGAATCAGTATTACGTCTAGTAAAAAGAACATTCCAAATGTCCATACTTGTAATTCGGTTTGTTTAGTTGCGAGTACACTGGAGTTTTCAAGAAAGTCTTTCAGTGTTAACATATCCAATGGTTTCGAAGCTATTCCCAAAATAGAAAATGCCTCCATCCAATGTTTATCCGTGAAATCATCGCCTTTCAGATATTTCAAAACAGGAACGACGGCCTAAAAACCGATTATAATAATGTAATTTATTCAGTAAGATCAAATTTAATCATCGACCTGAAACTTGTGTATTTCCTGTAAAATGCGCGTAACCAGAGGCGTATTTTCCTGTGACTCCAATTTACTTTGCCATTCCGTTAAAAAATCTTCAAATTTATAGGTCTTCTTACGGAAAACAATCCACTCTTCGTTGCTTAAAGATTCCAACTCTAAAAGCACATTAATTTCATACATAAAATCGATTGAAATATAATTGATAATTTACTCAAATAAAACTCTTCAAATAATTCCCAGACCTTCTCCTCGCGTTCCAGATCGTTCTGAATTTCTTCGCGTATTTCGAAAGCTGGAGCTTCCATATTAAACCGTTTATAATCTTCACTGAAATTTCATAATTATTTGTGCTATTTTTACAATGTATTCCAGGAACGTACATTAATTTGTTTCTCTGTTCTTCGATTTGAGCCCATTGACCTTTTTTCTCTTTAATGTTTGCCAAATGCGTATTCAATTGAGTTAAAGATTCACTGGCAATTTGGCCGGAATTCGGTCTGGGTTTTACTTGCTCCCATTTCGCCGCAAATCGCTCCATCTCTCCATTCAAATTTTCGTTGGCAACGTTCAGAGAACTTTTTATATTGTCCACCTATAAAAAAATACATATTTACTACTTAAAATTGCAACACAAGTAACAATTATTTTCACTTGTTTAGCAATTATATGTTGGTAATTTTCCAATAAACTCTCCAATCTTTCCCAAGCCGCTTGTAATCGCTTAACAGAATCAATGCGTTCTCTAGTCCAACTTGCTAAATTCTCTGCTTTTTGCATCATTTCCTGGTAGGTCTTTGTCATCTGTAATGAATATATTATTAGTTATTTACACTGATTTCATATAATTTACTTCTGGACGTTCTGTAAGTATATTTGAATGAGACGCATCAGCTTCTCCGATTTGATCTAAAGTTAGAGGCTGCCTGTTTAAGGTCGCCGTAGAAGTGTCCACATACTGCTGTAGCTTAAGTACATTCTGCACAATTGAATCTTTCAGAGTAACTACAAGTTGATCCCAATAACTGCGGTTGTGAGATTCCAAATCCGATCGTAATCTTGAAAGTCCAATTATGAAACAACCAACGCGTTCTTCCGTGCTAAATCATAGTCAATTAATAACTTAACTAAGTTAATTTTCGACAATCAAACCTAGGTAGCTTGGCGATTTCCTGCCCAAACGTTTTTGAAGCTCTAAAATGCAAATCCCAATGTTGGCTAGTAATTAATTGCGAAGAATCCAAAACTCCCAGAGATAACCAAGAGCTCCAATGTTGTTTAACACCCTCCAATTGCTCAAATAGCTTATCTGTATTTGCAGAAACTTGGTTTAGCTTTTCTTGACACCTACAATGATATAAATAAATAAATAGATATAGTTTCTCTGAAAACCAAACTAACTTCTCTAATATCTTCGAAAAGTGTTCCGGATTATCTGAAATTCCGCGAAAAGATCTCGGTATTTCTAAGAAACGTTTCATCTGTTGGTCGTATTTATCTTTCAAAGCCTTCTCATCGGGAACGAAGGCTAATTTAGTCCCTCTGTACACGAGCTCAGCGTAAATTTCAGGTAAATACAGGTGAACGGTATTCAAACTTTTTTCGTATTCCTTTTCCAAAACTTTGCATAGTTTTTCGTCTAAATCGACTTTCCAGTTTTGCAAGCTCATGAATCCCTTTCCTTGCACCTGAGTCACCAAATCCCTCATGTGCTTCGCAGCGAGTTTCCATTTGTCGTAATACTTGAGCAAATCTACGGAATTCAATGCATCAATCTTATCCAGAACTTGAAAGTGGTAGGATGTCAACAAGTCGTTTTCAATCGATAACTTATCCACGGCAGTTTTTAAAGTTTCTACATATTTTTCAACTGCTTTAATATCACCCCAAGACACGACCTCTTGGTTTTGAACCAGTCGCGATAACTCCACTGCACTGATGAGCATCATCGGTCTTTGAGATGGGATCATTTTATCTCCAATGGTGTTATGGAAATTTGCAATCTAACGAGAAATGTAAGAGATATAAATAAATTCATGTAAAATTTACAAAATCACCTGTTCCAAGTATTTAGCAAACTTAATGAATTGTTTTGCGTGTTCACTTGTTTTTGCTATGATCTCAGGAATGTTGTAGCCCAACGCCGACAACTGACGGACTTCAGATATCAAACCGACCAATCGTGGAGCGTAGTTGACTTTCATCAGTTTTTTTGGTGTGAATTGCACAACTGGGTCCGTTTCGCATAAGCTCAGCGATTTATCTTTTATCTGAGCAACGATTTCACTCGTCCAAGATTCAAATAACTCGTTATTTTGAGCTTTGAGGTCTCTGATTAGATCTGAAGTATACTGTTTAAGCTCCTCGAACCCGGGCAAATCATCCAACAAATTATTGGTTATAGTTAAAATATGATTAGCCTATAAGAAAATTGGTTTAAATTTTTTGGAAAACAACTTATTAATCAAGTACCTTAGATTCCAGTTGACGAGTTCCAAGAATCTCAGCAACAACTTGAGGAGTTTCGTACTTCGTGGAAAGCAGCGGCGTTTCAGTCATTTTCAGACTCAAGTTCTTTATGTAGTCTTGCAGAAGACTTAATAATAATTGCCGTTCGTTTTGCAGCGTCGATTTCAAGACCGGTCTCGCTATTAGCTCAGAATATCGATCAAATTCACGCATCAACTGCCTCGTGTTCGATTCCATCGCTTTAAGCTGTTTCTTCAATTTATTGGCTACTCTCTCCTCCGCCGGCTTCAACATGTATTCAAATTGCTTCGAAGCCGTGTCCCACGAATGCTGCGTGTAATCTCCGCACTGCATAATATTCAGATTCAGAAATGGTTTAAACATTCCATCCGTCTTCAAGTCATTCCTCTCGCTTTCGCTCAGCAATCGAGTTAACTGTTTATGCACTGTTCTTATGTTAACAATGTCTTTTAAGCGATTTACCAGTTTCGCGAGAGCTTCAGATTCAAAGGGAGGTCCTTTCCACTGATGCAACGAGTAGTTTGGCCAGAAAATCTCCGTAAGTTCTTTACAAGTCGAGAGCCAAGCGTTGCCCAATCCAATGCACTGATCGAGTAGTTCGTTCGCTTCGTTAAATTCTTCTTCCCAGATGTTTAAATCCGCAAATTGTTTCACAATATACCCAACCAAATTCGAAGCTGAAAAAACAAATTATGTAAATTTCAGTTCTCATATATTATTTTAACATACAGATTAGTTCCATTAGATGCTCAGTTCGAACCCTCGGATAAGGGGGTTCGTTGCGCCAAAGATCATCCAGAAAATTGTGCGAACTTTCCAAAACATTTTCCACATCAGAAATTGGTAGAGCTTCTAAAATACTGTAACAACGAAATTTTAACTCAAATTTTCTATACATTAACGTTATATATTCACCTTAAATCTTTTGCTAAAGGTTTCAAAATCTCGAGAAACGAAGAACCTGACGTTTTCTCGATTCTACTTTTCGAAGAATTGCACACATTATGCCAATATTCAACTTCGTGATTAACTGATAAAATAACTAAAGAACATATTTAGCATGTTAATGATTAATATAAATTGCACTTATTTTACCGGAGAGTGAATTTCCATCTTCGTTCTTTAACGGATCTGCGGTTAATTCAGTTAATGAACATCTTAAATCCGCCTGTAAAGAGGATATGTGCTTTTCAATATTGGTATCGTTGATAGTTTGCTTCAAGTTCTGGAAATTAGTTTCATTAATTATCGTTGATTGTTTGCAGTTACTTTATACGTACGTTGTGGATTAATGGTGAAAAAACTCTATCCAAACTATGGTAAAGTGCTGCTCTCAATGAGCCTTGAAATGAGGTGATGCTCAAAGATTGCAGTAAATTCTGCTCGGTTAACAGAACTTGTTTGTTTTTGTAAAACACGACCGTCCTATCCTCAAACGAAGAATCCTGCATTGAACAATTAATTAAAATAATGAATGGCTTTGTATTTTTTTCTTACGTTTGTGAAAAAATGTATACGTTTATTATCATTTTTGCACTCCAAGTTAGCGCAAACGATGGAATTACGCTCATTGTCTAGGAAGTCTTCAAGGATATCGATGTTCGAAATATCCTTTTCCCATGTTTCGTCGGATATTTGAAAGCCCAGGTGGCTACCTACATGTCGTGGGATGGTTATTGTTTATATTATGTAAATGTTCGTATGCTTACATGCAAGATTAATCAACAATTTCTTTCGAAAATCGCACATTTTGTCAACGCATCTGCCCGTTAGAAACTATTTGTAATAGTTGTAGCGTGTAGTTATGGCAACGGAAGGGAGTATTACGCAGGTGTCATGTTGTAATTTTTAAAATCCACGATGGGCAGAACCTTTGGGTTCTGTTGGTGCTGTTACAAACCGAAAGTTAAAGATCGATTCGATTTGCAACCGTTCCTGATGAGGCGTCTGCCGATTTTCTGGATAATGGGCCCGCCTGGTTGCGGTAAGGCGACCTTGGCTTGCATGCTGGAAAAGAGCAGCAAATACAATTTGGTGAAAATATCGGATCTGATCAATGAGGAAATCACCAAGGGAAAATTCAGAGCGAAGATTATCGAGGATTGCTTGAAAAAAGGGAAATTCGTGCCGGACGAGATCATCGTAACGCTGATCAAAGAGTACATATTTTTGAACTACGCAAACGCGAAGGGATTCATATTTTCCGGATTCCCCATCCATCTGCGACAGGCGAAACTCTTCGAACTCGAGATCTGCAAAGTTAACATCATAATTTACTGCACCCTCGTTCTGGACTCGCTCCTGGGACGGATGATCACTAAATACGGAGAAATCAATACGGAGCAAGTGCGCTTGCAATTCGTAGAGAAACACAAAAGTTCGCAATCAATTTACAAATATTACGAGCACAAAACGTTGAAAGTTATGACAAATTACCCGCCGGAAGAGACGGTCACGAAGTTGATATCGGATCTGGAGGATTACTGGGGCTACAAATTCGAAAGATTGTACAATAAAAATTAACGTCAATAGATTGTCAAAGAAGATGGATAATATAATTAGGCTGTCGAGGGCCTTGGGATTCTGCTGGTGTTGGCCCAAACCGAAAATCAAAATTGGCGTCGATTTGGAAGCTTTTCAGGAGAAGCGGTTACCGGTATTTTGGGTGTGCGGCCCACCTTGCAGCAACAGGACCAAAATCGCCGAATTCTTAGAGACCGCCAGCGGTTACATCCTCGTTAAGGTATCGAAACTCATCGAAACTGAAGTCGCTAAAATGAATTTCAGAGCAAAAGTGATATTGGATTACACGCAGAGAAGGGAACCGGTTCCCGACGATCTTGTCGTCGATTTGATAAAAGAACATTTGTATCACAATCACGAAAACGCGACCGGGTTTATTTACAGCGGTTTCCCTCTTCATGTGCAACAGGCGAAGATATTCGAATTGCAAGTGTCGAAAGTGTCAATAATCATTTATTGCACTGCAGATCGAGAGAATCTAATCGGAAGAATGCGGAAGAAATACGAAGGAATGGAAGAATCTAGAATCAAAGCATTTTTAGACAGATGCTGTGCAGATTCTCAGAGACTCTATCGTTCTTATGAAAATAAAACTCTGAAAACGCGGACGGACAGCGACAATCTTGTAAATGTAGCGCGCCAAATTATCATAGATCTGTATCAATTTTGGGGTTACGAATTGGAAAATAAGCCAATTGGTTGAAGGATTTTTGTATTAAAAAAAAAACAAGCTTTTAATAAACATAAGACCATGATTATATCTACAATGGAATTATACAAGTACTTATGTTATAGGTTTACATATGATTAAATTACAAGTGAGATAAATTTATAATGAACTGTAACTCTAATAACCAAGTATACCTAATAAAGTTTTCAAATATCAAAGATAATAGTCGTTTTGTACAAAAGTTTTTTTTCTCTTTTTTTTGTTTCTTTCATATAGGAGACAGTTTTAAACAATAAAAATAATAAGAATAAACAAATCACTTAGCATTTATCAGTTTGTAGTACAACGTCAAATCTGCGGACGACTTCCAAATAAAATGCTTAACGGTCCTCAAATCCATAGCAGGATCCAAAACCTGCACACAAAACGCATCGTTATTATTCAAATAAAATATCGCACAGAGTGCGGCGGCTGGTGAACTCACTTGATCATTGCAAGTCAATTCAATTTGGTCAACTGTTGTGCCATTATTACTTGTGGCATTTGGGGTCGGTTCGGCATCACCTCCTGGTGAACCTGATCCTCCTTCACCTAGGAATTTATCTAGGATATGTTCGGCAACTTTGCGACATTGGATAAAATCATTTGCAACTAGTCTATCAGGCTAAAATAAAATCGAAACAAAAACTAAAAACCAAAATCTAGCGCTAACCAAGCTCCCAACCTTTTTATGGCGATCCTGCTTCAATAAATTAGAAGGAACACTGGAATGTGGTTGAAGGTAGAATTGAACTTTAATAAATTTACTTGTACAATTATCTTCTAAGCTCGATGTCACCCAACTGGGGACCGTTTCGTTCAGCAATGCAGTTTCCGTTTCGCCCTTCGTATCGCCTACCAAAACACGGTACAAGGTTCTACCGCCCACTTCACTGCAAAAGTGTGAATACATTGGATTAACAATGAATCACGTTTGAACAAAGAAATGCGTTACCTGAAAATTAAAGGAGTATGAACTGGAACACTAAAATAACTTTTTGGCTCAATATTTGGATCTACGCCCCTCCAATGTTCAAGCAAAGCTTGCAACAAGAGTTTTCCGTAGTTCACTTTTTGATCGGGTTCATCTTTAACGCCTGCATCCCTTGCGGAAACCCACGCTGAAAAACAATCGACTTCATCTTGACCTAAATGGATGGTTAACATCTGCAATAACAACAAAAAGACATGAAGCTGCCTTTTTCATTTAGATGTTAATTATGTTACCCCAGTTTTAAGATCAAAATTAAACCAATTGGGAACATAAACCATTTTAAATCTATTTTTCAATTCCTCCTGGAAATTGATGGGACCCAAATCTTCCATTTTCCTGGCCCTTAACACATCGTACACAGCAACGTTATTGTCGGTGTCTTTCGTTAAGATGTGCCTCTTATCATTTAGCACGACAGCCAGCTTTATTGCTGCGCCTCCCTGGATTAAAGATATTGGATTAGTTGGCATACTGGCTTCTCCCTTGAAATGTTTTTCTGTCGGCAATTTCCAGCAACGAATGTTCGATTCAGATGTTGAAACCTGTATAATCATGTACCAATTGCATAAGTTCTCGTACTATTGAACTACATCATATGATGATTACCCAAATGGCTGAGTGATCGGCGGTGAAGCACATTTTCAAAATTGGTGCTTCCTCGACGCAAACGGTGATACTGTTTTCGGGATTTTTCAGTTCGGTCATGATAACTTTTTTGTCCCGCCCACCGGAGATCACGTACGCAAAGTTATCAGTGGCCAGTAATGCCCAAACAGAATCGGTGTGCACATTGATGGTTTGTATACATCTTTGAGCACCTAAATTCCAAACTTTAATACTGCAATCACTGCTGCCAGAAATGCAATGGCATCCATCACGTGACACAACTAGTGCTTTAACATTGTCTGTGTGTCCTTTGAGTTTGAACAACTTTGCGCAACTTCTAGGATCCCACAGCCTTAGAGCTTTCTCAGTTGAGCCACTAACAATCACGCTTCCTGGTGGATTCATTGCAAGACTATATATGGATTCTTTGTTTCCACCAAGACTAGAAGCTATTTACTTTCATTAATAACTGTTTTTCTTTTACATAAATTCTAAACAATTAACTTACTAGTTACTGTATTATTGCTTGCTGTTAGTGCAGTCAAAGTATTGACATCCCACAAATATATGGACTTGTCTAATCCAGCTGAAGCAACCTGTTCCCTATCCTTGGCATATGCCAAAGCCTTCACATAATCCTTGTGGGTTCTCAATGTTGACATGCAGAACCCTTTGTGTGCATTCCACACTTTCACAGTTGTGTCTGAACTGGCTGAAATTACTAGCAACAAAAAAACAAGAAAAAAAATGAAACTGCTGTAGTTCCAATAAGATTCAGTGCTGCTTACAGTTTCTTCCACCACAGCAGAGGACAATATCATTGACCCAATCTGTGTGGTGCTCCATACTTTGGTGGTACCTCTCATGCTCATACACCCTGACAATTGAATCCCTGCCAGCTGAATACAGCCGATCCAGCATTGGATCCACTTGCAGTGCATTGACACCGGATCTGTGCCTCTTCTCTTCAGCCTCACAAATCACCATGGAAACCTGATGATGAATTACATTAGTAAAGTCATCTGTTGTGCAGAGCCCAATGAGCCTTAATTACCTGTACTTTTTTACGGCCTCCTTGACCGCCCGGTTTCAACGTGGACATCGTGCTGCAAACACTGCTCACATGGAATTTTCGAAATCACGAGCAATTTTCGAAGGCCCAACAAAGTAAACAAGTCTTTTAATTAAATGTCATTATTATAGGTTATAAACTAACATAAGATACGGGCATTTACTACCTTTTCTAAAACGTCAATGAAATCTTTAAAAAAATACATTCCTCTCTCTCGTAGGCAACACACCCTACAGATTAAACTGTAGAACAGGGATGGACTACTTACCATAAGGATATACACCTTATATAAGACGTTTATGATATTGAAACGAATACTTACTATTCTACATCATACTTAAACAATAATTAGTGTAATCATTACAAATAATTAAATTGATATTGTTACAAAATCAAATTATTTAACGACAGTAGAATAGAAATAAAAGTTTATAATATTTCAAAACATTTACAATTGTCGGGACAACTACAAATAGAACTTTTTACTTAACAGGATGTTTTGTATATCTAAAAACTTGATAATGATAAATGACTAAGGGTGTTAAGAAGTATGAACTGTTAGTTTGAATTGTAAATTACTTTACTTGTAAAATACTTACAATAAAACTTATTTAATGTAATACGTAATATTGATTTTTTGCAGATTAATAGTTCACAACTTAATTGAAAAGAAAAAGAGTGCTATTGCTACAAATAACTATAGGCTAAACTATTTTAAATATGATTATTTAATTTAATCAAGTGACATTTTATATTTTGAACTAACCAGTCAAAATTGATTAGAAAACAATATTAACAAAACCGGTAAAGTTCTTTGATATTGAGTCGTGAAAATAACGGCATATTGATTCTTTAATTAAATAATTTAGGAAATTACTTAAAAAAGAACAACAAAAAATTATATATAATGTGATTAATAGCTGCGTCTACTGTTCTTTTGTACTTAATAACACAAATTAGACATCATTTGTAATGATTACGTGAATATAGGATGCATAGGTATTTTTCAGTGAAATGTTTGGTCATCATCTGATCGATAATGTAAATAGGTGAGGTTCTATGTTTTATTTGTGCCGCTAATCCTGTGTGTCATTTCGTTTTGTACTTTTCAACTGGGTCATGACCCCAAAGGTTTTACAAACTCTGGTTTGTTCCATTCTAGATTGATCTATGTTACAAATGTATTTCATCGACGTTTTCGTGATATGCGCACAGTGATCGTTCCTCGTCCGATCATTAACTCTAATTAAAATACTCTACAAATCTTATAGTAGAATATTGTTATCTATTTATTAACAATAATTATAAAATTTCCTTTCTTTCAAATAATTATATTAAGTCTTATTGTTCAAAGTTCTTTTTTTATCATATTTCATAACGGTACAGTTTATAAACTTATGAATATGTTTAAAAGCTGAAGTGTAATTTCAATAAAGAATTGCGTTTAATTGCTTCAAAGGCAAGAAATAGGTATTGAGCAACGTTTAAAAGTACTGCGAAGAACTGATGTATTTAATAATGGGTTCTCGTTATTTGTACATGCAATTTTTTGCGGCACACTAATTTATAATGCTAACACACATAAAGAGTGGTGTGATTTTGTGTCATACGACACAGCAAATCGCTTTTACGGCAAAATTTAAAACGCATTTCGTATGCATGCGTGCTGTGCAGAAGGACTGCATTCGGGATGAACTATCTAAGGAATCGATGATAGAGAATAAATCGAATGAATTTTGAAATGCAGTTAGAGTTGGCCCGAAGCGCCGACGTCTGCGTCTGGCAGAATGGTCGTGCCCGTTTGTGATTTATGTTCGTAGGGCAGAACTGGGACTGGAATTCTGCCATGTTCACACACACACACAATATCATCTACACTCGAATTAATTCGGATGGAAGCGACGTGCAGGATAATAGGCTATTATCGGTGAATTATACAATGTAATCCCATATTCGGCAAAGCGGGGGTTAAATCTAACCGCCACCGCCGCCACCAACACCACCACTACCCCCAAAGTACTACATCATAATTTAATTTCGGAGAAAACGCTTTCGTCCTTACTTCTCCTCGTCTTCAATGCTATGCCCCACGCAACGAACCCTAGGCAATCAATTCCAATTTCACGTTTAATACGATTGCCTTCCTCCGGCATTACCTTCGGGCGCACATCAATTGTTGCCAAGGGAATTCAACGCTTACAAACAGAATGTGTATTGATAATGTCGAAAACAACATTTCATGGAAACAGCATTTTTAAAGCCCGACATTTTCGGAAACGATACATTATTCTGCTTAGATAAGTGGAGAGCCCTTCGACAGGTGTTCGGTCCCATTCGACCATCCGTCAGATGGGCAAGAAGTGTGCGCATCCTACCGTGAAGACCATATTGTACGGGGTGTAAGTTACAACCTTCCTTACGTTTACTTCCTCCGTCCGCCCTCGGCGTACCGGTCTTTCTTCCACGATATTCTCCTAATTAAGGATACACATGGCACGTGCGACCCTTTTTATACTCTTTGTGCGCTCCCAACGACACGCTTCCAACTGCAATTTTCACATTGACCCCGAAACATCATTCCTTTTCATACAAAATATATATTCCGACGATCTTCAAATGCATAATGCATCAACTGTTCACAATAGATTTTATACCGATCAGCGATTCTGGAAACTTCGCAAATAAAAATTAATTACCGATCCCGACCAACAATTCACTTATTGTTCGAAATGCATTATGCGGAGAGAGAGGAGAAAAAAACAACAACAACCATCAAAGATTATTGCCTTTTCGATAAAACACGCAAATAGTTGTATTTCATGAATTTTCCATGATATCGATTCTGAGAGCAATTCCTAATTGTTTTACCCTTTCCTGGATTACTTTTGTAAACCGAAGGCAATCAATTTCGGTGACGCACAATCGGAACCGCTTCAATTATTTAACGTGTTGTTTCCGTGTAATTACTGTGTGTTTTGCATTAATATTGCATGGACAGGACTAATACAATTTTGACACAATTCACGTTCGTTCGTATTCGTCGTTATTATTATTATTATTCATGCATTATTTTTATGAACAATTTTCAATCAACTGAATTTTAGATCAGGTAAATTGTGATCAAATATTTAGTTGTCAATAGTTGATGGACGTATTAAGTATTTTGTATCAAATGGATGTTTTTCTTAACGTTTATGTATTATTGTAATGTGTAATTCGAAAATGTAGTATTTGGAGTGACTTTGGGAAAATAATTATTTGTATATCCTATGGAAATATTTATGTTGCATTTGGAAAGAGGTCTGGCAGTTGCGTGTCGGGTGAGAATAGGAGTTTTATTTGGGAATGATTTGGGGTTGCTACCGGCAAGTGCAGTGTATCAACCCCCTAACAATAATAGCAGCATGCATCGCTAATAAAACAAAAAAAAAACGTCGTGCAGCCGTGAGTTCATTGGTTCATAGGTAGTGCAGGTGTGTATGAGTGGTCAGTCAACCTTATCGCGATATCATCGTATTTCATGAGTCAAAAGTGTTTGAGCGACGATAGCGAACGGGCGGATGCATAAGGGTTTTCGAGTTTCTTTCTACTTTTTTTTTCGAATTTTCTCAAAGTGCGATTCGACGTCTCCCCGAGTCCTCGTTCGGTTCATCTAAGATAATACAATTAAAGGTGTTGTGTGTAAGAAGGTTAGTGGTGGAGTGGTTTTTAAAGAGATTTGCGAGCGTCGCGGCGCCGGCGCGCGTCCTCTTTGCCCCCTCGCCGCGGCGCAGGCGGTGGCGGTACGAATTAGTCTGACACGGGCTACGGATCAGAGCGCATCTTCAAATCTACCCGAAGACATATATACCTTTGGTATCAAATCAGATCTTGTAGGTCCTGGGAAGTGTGTAAAGAAGCATGTGTGTGGCTGGAACAACTCCCCCACTGTCGTGATCCCGCAGTGCGACAACATCGATCATCATCTCTTCAGTGACCTCTTCTACCTATCAACTCCAACTGATACATAGAATTGAAGAGAGAGAGAGAGAGAAATAGATTAAATATACATCTATCTATCTATTACTTGCATACATACTGATCGTAGTAGAAGTAGTAGTAGTGGTGCAGTGTGCGCTCAAGTTCACCGCTCGCATTCATTCCACTTTGGCCTCGCTCCTCTCACCTAGACTTCGCTGAGCCATGGGGAGGTTTTGGCTGTCCAGAGCTTACCATTCGGGCTGACGGTCGTAAAAGTGGGGCCGCGGCCATGGACTGGCTACTCGCGGCTTGGATCATAGTAATCTGGTTGGCCTCAGGTTAGTACTCTTAAGATCTACTCACTCACTCACCACCGCAACTTACACCCCTATTACATAAACACCATCCGTACACATACCACACTATCGATTTTGAGCGTAATTTAATTGTATCCATTTGTATATACCCTCCTGGCCAGCATTAATTTTTCCTTATCAAATCGCACGTGACACCAACATGAAACAAACGAAGAAGAAAAAACAACCAATATCCAATTCAGCATCAGCACATTATCAAATTACTACATACCGAATTTCGCCGAATCAACGCATATTTCCAATTCCCATTCCTTTGCACCAGAACAATCCGGACGGGAACAACCACCCCCAACGAAAGATCACGTGGTTGATAACTCCAATTTTCGAGAGGGTGGCGTAAATGCAATCGATATTTATTTCCCCTTTTTCCTTAGATGTTCCAAAAACTAAAACAAAATTGAGAGGAACACGTAAAGTCCAGATGAAAAGCAGCCTCGTTTCTTTTTTATATATTTCTGTTAATCCTAGTCACATAAATATTTAGATATTGGTTTAATTCAAGCATCGCGCGATTCTCACATTATTTATACAGAATTGGTGGCCCGGCTAGAAAAGCCGAGCGAATTTTTTTCTTCAACGTTCAAGATTGATCAAGGAAGATTTTCACTTTATTACCGACGCGCTAATTACTCTCGCAAATATCGCACTTCTCCTTGAACTTAATTTATTGTAATATAAATATTTACTCGTATCAATGCCAATGTATATAGGTAAATTCTTCATAATCGGATGGAAATTCAGACCATTAACCCTTAATTCGAGAGCTACAGAAGATCACATTATACATTTTTTGTTCGCATTTCCAATTTAGTAGTAATGATGATGCCGTGAAATGAGCTCATCAGGGTGTGTAGTGCGTAATCGTTCGAAATGAGCGCCACAATCAGGCAACGATTGTACGAATCTGTAATGTCAAGAGAGTAATGAAAAGTAAAAAAAAAATCACGTTGCATTATTTGCTTGCATATATGTGTGTGTGTGGTCTAGGTCGGGGAAAACAACTCGATCTTCCACATAATTTCTCTCGCATTACAATTTGATCCATTTGTTTGCGAAGAGATGCCACTGATTTTACTCAAATGAGAACAATTTTCGGATCCGATCATTGCTGTGACGTAAAACGATCGCGATCCGACCTCTTTCTAGTATTAGTAGTAGTTAGTAGTCAACACATTTACGCGAGGAGGCATCATCGACGGTTGCGATGACCACCCAATTTCCGTTCGAATGCGATAATATACACACACACACACCTTGTTGTTTATTCCCTTGTTTTCTACATCAAACGTGGAGCAGATCGTTAAAAATAGATTCTGGCGACTGTAAGAACAAGTGGCACAGAATCGGTGCCGCTCAGTCTGATTCTTCACTTCACCACAAAACTTTTCATTTGGTTCTTTCATCCATTCTGAAAAGTTCTATGTCCGAAACTCACGAACTTTAATGCAATATACTAAACGTTTAAGTTTTACACAACAAACGCATTTATTTATTAAATAAATACGTTTGTTCAAAACTTACAATTTCATAAACTTTTGTAATATCAATAAACATGAATAATCACTTTCGAATTGCAGTTTTCCCAAAATTATACGGGTTTTTCTAACTGTAACTGCGGGATGTGAAATTAAAATTATTTCGAAATCTGCCGAATTTACCAAAATTACAATTCCTATTTCAACATATTTATTGGTCAAAAGTTTTAAAAATCGCCCGTATTTCTATAAAACAGTAATTACAAGTTATCAAAACTATTAATGTTGCTCAACAATTGGAAATGATTGCATTTTGTAACTGTTTATTTGAATACATTATATTTTCAATAAGAATTGATAAAGTTTAAAATATTATTGTATCATAAAATATCAAGATTCATACATAAACTCATTTTTATAATGTGAATGAACCGTGTTAACTATCAAAGTCATTAAACATTTAATTGTCAATTCGCGTTCTACAATAAACTCCGTAGATGAGATTCTGTGTATCGCATTTAACGAGACTTATAAAATGCGAAATTTCGTGTCTTAATGTCCGGTTTCCAAACGCAATTGTGAACCATAAAAGCTGTCTTTTGGCACACGTCTGCGGACCCATTTACCACAATATCTAAGAAGCGTTACAAAGAATATTCTCAGTTGCGTTTCCTTTTAGTGAATTGCGGACATCTCGCGATTTACGAGCATTGCTTAATTAAGTTAAGATACCAGACTTTGAAAGAAACCAATCAGCAATTGGACATGTCCATTTGCACGCAACCGTCTGGGGGCACGTCCAAATCGCTTATTGGAATTAACAGAACAGGAGGAACACAATGTTTTCTCGATGTATTTGTCCGCAAGGTTAAAACAATATTAAAATACGTGAATTCATTAGGCATTATGTTATGTTCGTTATTATTAAATCATGGCTTTTCATTAGAAAACTTTCTAGTAAACAGTATGAATAATTATATATAAATTTTGCATATAATTCAACATTATTTTTAAATGAATATATGAAGAGTAAGTATAATCAAAAATATGAGTCTAAAAGTTAGATAATTGTGTTTGTTTTAGTAGTTTCTAACTTGATTACAACCAAGTTGCAGAGTTGTATACTGTTTACAGCGAGAATTTAAATGGTTGGGGCAATTAAATGCGTATATTTCATATTTGGAAACTTTCAAATTATTGTAGTGTATAACAAGGATAAAACATGTTTCAATTGATACAAACATTTTGTTATTTGCATATTAAAGAAGGATTTTTACAATTCTTACTTTACTGTGAATGAATCATAATTATTATATCAATATAACATATTGTATATTCATAGCAGATATCTTCATGAATATTAGCAAATAGTTTAACATTAATACGTTCCACGAACCTTGGCCGCAAAGCGAAAAGCCGTATAAAGAATCAATTATTGCGTTTGCGCTCGATTGCCAATATGTAGATATATCGACTTCCAAAAAAGCCGTTATAGCGAAACATTTTAGGCCGTAAATCGAAAACGTGCCTTAATTGAAGAGGGCTGTTTTAGCGAAATGCCGTATAACGAGGTATGGGTGTATTACTCTTAAGATGGAAGTATTTTAAGTTTAGTCGCGTGATAGTTTCGCTTCCTGCTAATCGATAGAACAATGTACACACATAGTCCGTGTACAGCCCACCCAAATGGTAAAGTTTCTATTAGATTTCATAAACCAATGGGGTTGG
>JAFMTC010001209.1:62813-93266 GCA_018845635.1 Nicrophorus orbicollis
TTCTCGAAAACTGTTATAGATAGAGCAGATCTAAAATATGCATATGAAAGCTGGATAGTTGAGGAATGCAACGCATATTAATATATTGCTGTTTCTAGAGCCGTTTGTCTGTAATTCGCTGTCAAAGTTGAAGAAACGAAAAATTAACGTTGAAAAAAAGCAGTGCCTTCACATTTTAGCGATTTATTCGGAGACTATAATAGAGTTGATCTGGAAAATGTGTATAAAACTTGTATAGTGTAATCGGGAAATGCCATCGAATGAATGTGAATATTATATAGGGTGCAAACACGTTGAAACTAAAATTTAATCAAGACTACGTGCTGATATTTAATATTATCTTCCATTACCTATTTCCCGCCTGAATGTCACGTATAACGACTGCGATTTGCTTCCCGTCCCTCGTCCCTCCATTCCACCCTCCGCTTGATAATGGGAATCCCCGAAGTGTTTGTTATTAGGGTGTTGCAAAAGGGCATTCAATAAAGACCCATCGCACCGTGTTTACTTTCTACAACAATCCAGGCTCCCATTATTGGAGCAATTTGCCGGAACAGTAATTGTTTCTCTGATTTATCGCCAACCCCTCTGATTGTTTCGCACCAAAGTCGACGTCATTTTCGACCGAACAAACAGCGGATGGAAAATTTACGCGTTTAGCTGGGGTGGGTGGTATGTAGAGAGAACGAATATTTCCATTGTTGCTGCACATTCTAAATACACATTATTATTTGGGGATGATAGATAAATGAGCGAGCAATTTGAACCCATGCAAATAGCTAGAGTTTGTATAGGTGGCAATATTTCATATTTATTACCAAACATATATTGAAACACAATATGTTTAGATTTCAAAATTAATTTTCACGTTAGAATTGATTTAAAATAAATTATGAATACATTCCCAAATTCCAAAATTGATGCATTGAAAATAATACCAAAATGTACTGCAACAGTCATAAACAGACAAAACCAAAAGATAATTTGGAGTAATTCCAAATATATTTTGAAACTGAGTTATCATTATATTACAATTTGTGTGTAATTTTCCAAATAATTTGCATCGATTACCAATAGTTATTTACGACTTGGGGAATTCGATGAACCGCTCCCTGCAATGCGGTAAAGATAGTTCAGTTACAGTTTCATGCAACCCGTTCACTATCAAGGTTATACTAATTTGTTCATAACATATTTAAGCTAATCTAATTATCTGTATTTAAGAAAAAAAAGTAAAGAAAATATGTTGGAAAATAATTGCTTTAACTGAAAACGGATGAAGGAAGTCGTAAATCTTGAGGAAGAGCAAAAAGTGCCGATTTCTCGAAAAAGCACCAAATGCCAAATGAATATTTCGGTTTCTAAGAATTTTTGGGCGAGCTGTGAACTAAACTCTTGTCAAGAAGTACATTTTTTTCTCGCTTTGATTTTCAAGCTATGGAAAAGCAGAGTTGATTTATTGGAAGGAAATTAAGAGATCGTTCGGTTGATTAAAAGCGTCGAAATGTGGTGATAAATAAAATGCCACATGTGTGCGGTAGGTAGGATTCACCACATGCGGCATGGTAGCACAAATGCATTCAGGGGTGTACATTACACCAGATTATAGAAGCAAAACCGAAAATGGGGTTCTGCTCTGCATTCTAATTTCCATAACGATTCTTTAAATATCCGTATGAAATGAATTTGCATAGGAAATGATTTCAAGGGAGGAAGGACTG
The DNA here is from genome assembly GCA_018845635.1 of Nicrophorus orbicollis. NCBI lineage: Eukaryota > Metazoa > Arthropoda > Insecta > Coleoptera > Silphidae > Nicrophorus > Nicrophorus orbicollis. The sequence goes on from JAFMTC010001209.1 coordinate 64,535, forward strand.
ACGAACGAACGAACGCAAAAATGGTAAACGATGATATAAATTTCGCGGATGGAAACTTATCGGTCGTTCCAAATCTATTGCGGAACGTGCAGTGGAGCAATTTGTATTTTACTTATGTAACTTGTCGGGCGGAGTAATCAATGTTTCATGCGGATGCCCGGAGCAACGAGTTTTCTGTTCCTCAAACAAAAAAAAAAACATAAAACCCCCAACACAGAACTTCGGAATCAATACAAATCCTTCTTACTCCACCCCAAGAACTACCATGCAATCGATGTGGCGGATTATGTAATTAGCGCAATGTTTCTTCTGTCCCCGGCGAGTTCTGTTCTTACTCCTTCTTTTCGTATTTCGGGGCGGAAGAGAATCCTCGTGGGGTATTGATTTCTTTTATCTCGTTCCATCAAGAACTTCGAGCCCTACCTCTCTCTCTCTCTCTCTCTTTCCATCTCTTAGTTCAGCAAATATGTTAAATGCGAATTGATTTTTCTTCGTCTATTCATTCGAAATGCTATTTTTTGAGGGGGAAAGATCATCGTTCCCTTTCGGAGTAGCTATTATTCGTCACCACGAAGAGCGTAACCGATACGTCTGTTTCGTGTGCATTGGCAAACAGAGTTGCCGTTCAATTGATTACCAGGGGGGTTGTTTCGAGTAAGAATCCGATCTCGTGTCTGCAGGCTCAAGTGTCATGTTTATAATTAATTCCTGATGGGCGAGAATGACTTTGGCACACGACTCGGATCAGCTTCTGAGTGTTGACATGGCACTTCTCTGCATGCAGCAGCTGTCGTTGTCTCTGCACCGAGCACACGAATGGCCCTTGTCCAAACTAATTTCACATCTCATCGCACACCTTATTGGTATTAGACGGTTAATTTAACGCCGCGCAACGTCTTCATTATGGCCCAGCTGTTACCAGCATCTAATTCTCAACTTTAAGCGAAGCCTAAAAATACCGGAAAACAAAAAGCCTCAATGAATTTATTCGCCGACGTAATTTATGAATTAGATTTAGAGAACGGTTCCACATATAAACGCGTTTCTATATATACACACACATTTTCCCTGCTGGAAAAGAAAATTTACATTTACGACCGTTGCGTGCTAATGATAAAACGACTTTCAGTCGGTTTTCTGCTTATAAACGTGTTTGAACTCCACCAGCAGCGAAAAAATCAATTTCCACTGGATGAATGGATCTAGACTTTAATCGAATTTCATGCATCTATTATTGTACAATTCCACAGTTTTATGCAACAACTATTTTTAGATGAATCGTTAAACCCTTCTAATTATGTTAATTATTTCGTTCACGTTAATTATGCGAGTCCCATCATCAAAACACTCCTACTATTATATTAATATTAACGACCCGCTAATTTCATAGTTCATAACATCACTTTAATACAAATGGGACATTCATTAAGTAAAATCTAAACCCAAGTATTTATTTTCAGCAATTTATTCTATATTCTTTCGTGATTTCTTACTGCAGTGACCAATGTTTCAGATCTAACGATTAAATGTAAATGTATCGATCTAAACCCTATTTTTACACTTCTTTTATAAGGAATTTCAATACACATTATCATATCATACATTGAAATTTTATACAAAAAAAAGCATAATTCAATACATAACTCTCCATGACAATATACAGTTTGAAACCAGAAATTGTAAATTACATAATAAATGTATTGGATACATCCACCATATTTCACATACATATTAAATGAGAAAACTTTCAAAACTAATAAGTTCGATAAATAGTCTCCAGACAAAGACGAAAAGTTTTGTACAGCAAATATATTAATAACTTCGGATGTTCCCCTTGGATTCATTTCATTTAAGAATTTAGTAAATACTCAACAATTTGTCTTCTAGATAAAATCGATACAATTACAGTTTTTATTCTACTTTTCCAATAATTTCATTTAAGAGAATTCTGAGATAGTTTCTTCTTTTTACAAATTACATATAGTTTGAAAATTCTCTAATAAAAACAAAATAATACAAAAATGTATTTATACCAATTAATATTTGCTACTGAAGAATATAATTTCGATATTGTTCAATTTATTTCAATAATTATTATAAATTCAACAAGTTGGCATTGAAATTCCAACTTTTATAACCAAAAAGCTTTCGTGTCAAACGGAGATTAATAATGAATGTTAAAAAAAAGAACGCGATAACATCGAAATATATCTACCTTCATTTAGCATTCATTTCGAGGCTAAACGTTCGATATACATTTTTAGTTAATACATAATAAATTAACATGAAAACGTTTGAGCGTGTAAAAAAAAGAATATGTGGTTCGTTAAACGAAACACTGTTTTATAGATTCAACGAAAACTTGTAATATAAATATTATTAATTTGAAAATATGAAAATATGCAATGCCAGTGAATTATTTCGCAAAGCAATGCGAGTCTCGTTCCTTAAATTCAGCATGATATTATCCTATAGCGCATGATGCAATTGCACGCAAAGTAATGACATTATACAATTGAAGTTCAAAATCACTTCAATGTAATGGCATTAAAAGAAAACATATATTTGCTTACGAAAGGCAATAACCAAATGCGCAGCAAAGATATGAATTGACAGAACTGTCAAATGCTGAAGTCGTGTAATTTTACATATGAATATATACATAGTGGAATTGCATCATTTCAGTTTTTACATCATGGTAATCCATGAAATTAAAACAAAACATATTAAAGTGTAAAAAACTAATCGTGAAATAATTCAAATTTAATTAAATTTAGATAATTGAAATTAATTGTATTAACTTGTTTTGAAATTAAGGTATGAAATAACTCACGTGGATTTAAATCGTTTGCTTGATTTGAAAATTTTCGGGCATTGACAACGGCTTGTCAATTACTTAAAATCCAACTGAACCATTACCAACTGTTGAACTGCACATTTTATATTGTTTATTATAACTGTTTCCGTGGATACGTGCAAACTTTCATCAAATCTACTGATATTTTATAAGTAAAGAAAGAAAATATGCACAGAAAATGTTTTAGATAAGTCGTGTATAGTTGGTAAAAACTGATCGTGAAACAATTCAAATTTAATTAAATATAGAATGAAGATAATTGAAATTAATTGTATTAACGAAACATATTTTGAAATTAACGTATGAAATAACTCACGTGGATTTAAATCGTTTGCTTGATATGAAAATTATTGTACGTTGAAAACTGTCACAAACGGCTTGTCAATTATTTCAAATCCAACTGAACCATTACCAACTGTTGAACTGCACATTTTATATTGTTTATTATAACTGTTTCCTTGGATACGTGCAAACTTTCATCAAATCTACTAATATTTTATAAGTAAAGAAAGAAAATATGCACAGAAAATGTTTTAGATAAGTCGTGTATAGTTGGTAAAAACTGATAGTAAAACAATTCAAATTTAATTAAATATAGAATGAAGATAATTGAAATTAATAGTATTAACGAAACATGTTTTGAAATTAACGTATGAAATAACTCACGTGGACTTAAATCATTTGCTTGATATGAAAATTATTGGACGTTGACAACTGTCACAAACGGTTTGTCAATTATTTCAGATCCAACTAAACCATTACCAACTGTTAAACTGTACATTTTATATTGTTTATGATAACTGTTTCCTTGGATACGTGCAAACTATCTTCAAATATACTGAGTAATTACTAAAGAAAATGTTTTAGAACTTATTACAAATTGTTGTATAAACATTACTTTTCACATTATGTATGGAGTCTTTCTTAATTAATTGATATTACATTAGTTTTAATACGTATTCTATCTTTGATTGATTACTATGAATGCGAAAATGTCGTGTGGTTCGGTCTCAATGTCGATTTGATGGAATGAAAATGGAATGAATGGTGTAGAAGAAAAAGTTCTTGGGAGGAGACGAAACGAATGCGCGAATTAAATATAAACGAGTGAGGATTAGCGGTGTTTTAATGAACGCGCGCGCGCGCGAAATGTTAGACAAAATAAATGTTAAATCAGCGCTAATCCGGTACGATCCGAACCTTGACAGGTTTAGTCTTTGCCAACCAAATTATGATATACTTATGCAGTCCACGTTTTGGCCGACGTCCAACTTTCAGCAGAGGATTCGTGTGTGTGTGTATGTGTGTGTGTGGTCCGCATTTAATTCCAATATTCGACCTTAGCGATTGCGGGCCAAAAATAAAAACGCACATCAATTAATTTACGCACTCGCCGCGCCGCGCTCTCATCCTGCTGCATATAAAACCACGTTTTTCACGTGAATTCGTACATATATCATATTTGCAAAGTACTTTCCAAGTGTTTACGGTTACGTCTTAGGGGCCATCTCACGTGTTTAAGTCTGCTTCGAATATGTTTTCAATTACTAATGTAGAGATCACAATAAATCAATTGGAAATTATCGTGTAATGTATTCAATTATCACAATTTATTAGTAACAATCTCGTAATCATAGTGAATTTCGCGTTTTATTACGCTTATTACACTATAAAACATTTTGGAAAACATTGATTTTTCATTTACTTATTAAATTCCATACTATGGAACCTATTTTTTCGTTTATAATCATAATTTTTGTGTACTTGACAAAAGTTACTTGTTAAAAGTGATTTTGTAGTCTTGATATTCTTATTTTAACATGTTATTTTTCAAGGTTGCCTAGAAACGAAACAGAACGTTTCTGACTAGAACAGGGACAAAATACGGTACAGGGCTGACGTTAAACTATGTTTTTCGGAGAGACTTATGTAGTATGATCATTCTGTTTTGTCTTCAGTGTTTTCAATGATATTCGTTTTCGCGTTTCAGTACATTTGATGGGTATCATTGGCTATATATTTCAGTTACTTGGCAAGTATCGCGTTGATAGTTTGCACGTTCGTGTATGAGAAGAGGAGGAGGAGAAAAGGAGAGATGGGTGTGGGTAAAGAAATAAGGAGTAAGATGTGGAAATGGGGTGCATTTCTCGCATCGTGCCCATAAATTTGTGTAATATATGTTCCCCTCATGTCCGTGTGTTCTTTCGCTTTCCGACGTCGCCCCATTTTTCTAATAATATCGTTTCAAATTTACCTGCATCAGATGTGTGTGCGAGTGTGTGTGTGTGGCGGCACGAGAGCGGCCCGAGTTCAAAAGCAACAAGAAGTGTTGTATTATTACGATCAGATGGGCAGAAGTGCCAGACGATTTATATATCCAAATGCAATACTCACTAGCCGTATCTCTCCATTCGCCAAAATTATAGCACGAAGGACAGCCTTTATATATTTATAAATCGGAACGGGGGACCACACACACAAAATAAAAAGGAACAACCCGAATCCCGACTACGAAAAACCATTAGCGGTCGCAGCCAAAGAGCCGAAGAGAGAAAGAGGGCAACGGACGAACAACCGCAATTAGCGCAATTAAAACTGTCCCAATTGCGAATCGCAATCAGGGCCGCATCTGCGCCGTTTCCCACGGCGATTGTTGCGGAGAGGGTGCATTGAGCCACCCTCTCCCGTTGCCAAAATAAACCTCCCCCGAAGAGCTCCACTGTCGCGGGGTGTAATCCTTGTGTGATATAACCGGTTGTAACGTGCAGACGTGTTTATATCTGTGACAACGGCCGCGAGCCGCGACGGCGTCCGGCCTCAGATTTACGACGGCGCTAACGCCAGCCCAAACGGCGCCGACACACTTCCCGTCCTCCTCCGACGCACACCAAATCCGCTCGCTCCATCCCACATAATTTCACTAATTGAATTTCACCTGAAATTTTCCAACATACATTTCGGAGCAGGATTCACCTAATTAAATTACATTACATCATAAAATGAATAGCAAGAAGAACGTTTCACAAATGTTATCAAAATGCAACAATTTGAAACCATTTGTAACTCTAAAACAACAGTTCGACGATTTCCGATCTTTTTCCAACAATCAAATTATTCCAATAACTTAATTTTCATTCTGATTCAATCATTTCATAATCATTTTCCAGCAATAACATTATATTTTACAACCATTGTATAGTGTTTATATTTCTTGTTTATTATTCATTTAATTCGTGAACGAAATTGAATATCAACACATTTTACAAATAATTATCAAGAACACGTTTAAATTCATCTATTTCAATTAACTTTTTGAAAATGTTGACAATCCTTTCCATTCCAAATACGAGAATTTCGAATTCACATCCTATTTCGATCCTTTTTCCAACTTTTTTGAAGATGTTGACATTCCATTCCTTTTCAAATACGTGAATTTTGCATTTAAATCCTTTTTCTAACTTTTTTGAAAATGTTGACAATCCATTCCTTTCGAAATATATGAATTTCGCATTCACATCCTAGTTCAATCCTTTTTCTAACTTTTTTTGAAAATGTTGACAATCCATTCCTTTCGAAATACGTGAATTTTGCATTCACATCCTAGTTCAATCCTTTTTCCAACTTTTTTGAAAATGTTGACAATCCATTCCTTTCCAAATACGTGAATTTCGCATTCACATCCTATTTCAATCCTTTTTTTGAAAATGTTGATAATTCATTCCATTCCAAATACATGAATTTCGCATTCACATCCTATTTCAATCGTTTTTCCATCTTTCAAATAAGTTCATTACTAACCATTTTCACTCTATTTTACGTAAGAAAAATGACATTTCTTCGCATCGTGAAAAGAATTACAAGAATAATAATAATGTTTCACAACTAAAACAAACATATTTAATCACAATATTACACCTTTATAATACCATTACATTCCAATCTAATTGAATTGAACTTGAATTTCACTTGCAAGTCTTGTTTTTCTCTCATTTGTTTTTCGGGTGAGAACCGACTTAATTAAATTTGATTAAATCGAGAATGCAAAATAAACGCAATCCTCCCATTTTTCGTTACAAACTTCCTCTACTATCTAGATGCAAATAAATTCGCTCATTTTTACGAACCCAAACACCTCTGCAAACCGAAATGCGATTACCCTCGCATGTGAACTGCGAAAATCGCGTTATTTCAATGCACAATTATATAAAAAAGAACTCAAGCTGATATTTGATACTTAAACCTTTCGTCGGACACGTAAATTATTCCACGTGCAGATTTTAATCTTTTCAATTTAAATTAAATGAACACCGACGTTAATTGCTTTATTAAAACGTTGTAATTAACTCTATTTTAAAGAGTTATACAGTTCAAATTCATGAATATTAATACAACAAATTTGTTATATTCCTTTTACTTTTATTATTATTTTTAACTACATTACGTATTATGATATTTTTATAATATTTTTCAGCTTTTCTGTTATTTTCGTATTATTTCCTTTGAAAAGCTTTCAATGAATAGATTATTTAAGATCTGAGGAATGCTTATTTCATTTACAAACAGAAGGTGGTACTTAAACTTTATAGTCGATAAATAATATCAAAGAGGATTTTCGAAATAGCATTTCATTGGAAAGAGAATACAGGGTTTTGCGTATTTATAACCACTTAGATGATGAAATCTCCATAATCGGCATTTCCATCGAATAAAATACACATACTTTTATCGCATTCGTGATTTAATAAAGCGGAAAATGCACGACCACAATGAAAGCTATGCGAGTGAGCTAACTCATTCCAGTATTATGTACATCACGTATCGCAGAACTCTATGCATTTCACATGCATTTAATGCGATTATTGTTGTTTTGTTTTCTATCAAGTGGAAATAAGGTAATAAATAAAACACTTTCACGTTACTAAGTAACAAGAAAATTGAGTTTCTTCTAAATAAATTTCATTGAATGTCAAAGAATTGTACTGTGTAAAAGAGGACAAAGGTTCAAACTGTATACTAAAGAACGGAAACTTCAGATTCACAATGAACTTTGTTAGATAATAGTGCGTTCATATTACTTTTGATTTATTGAAGAAAGAAAAGTTTATCTAGCTGTTTTCAGATTTACATAATTCATTATTAGAAGCTATTGAAAACGAAATTGCTGAAATCGCAGTGGTCCTTATATTCTTTTTTATGTATATTAAACTATTTCTCTATTATGGTGTCTTTACTCGAAATGTAGATGTGTTCGAAATAACAATTGACGTTTGATTATTTTGTTTTTCAGCAACTGGCTTGGATCCCACAAGTCTACTAAGCGCCGCAACCGCTCCGGGCCAATCAATCGACCTCTTGGGGGCCTTGGGGTTGCACAACAGCAGTTGGGCGGGCGTCACCCTAACGCCGGGGCCCCAAACAATTAGGCCAGCCTACTATCTGCAAGGTAATTAAAAAGTTTGAACCGTTTAAAGCCCTTCTTTTCCAAGCCTGATCCGCTCATGCTGGTAATCGAATCAATCCATTCGAACGCTTCCGAACAAGAGCTCCTCGCAACCCCTGTTTATGAGGCTTATTTGCATCCCTCTCCCATCCCCAGTCACCGCATCAAGTTTTGATTGACAAAGTTTCGTCATCCGTTAACCCGGCAAAGATCAAATTCGTGCAATAAATTCATGCGAGTTATTGCGATCGCAATGCGAGAAATTGTGTCTAGACGTGCCAGCAGCATACATTTCTGCTGCTGCTGCTGTAACGAGTTCCGTCGTTCCGTCTGCCAAAAAAGTTTTTCGGGGCGCATTGATTTCTTCTGGGGGCAAAGCGCTTAAAAATCAATTTCTGTTCCACTTACATTTCAACGGAGACCTCAAGACCGTTTCAACATTTGCATTACAAAAAAACCTCGATAACGGATTTTGCGTTCCAAACGAACTGTTGCCAAGCGCATCCACCAAAACTTCCGATCTTTAATCAAATATTTAACAAGCCAGAACTTCGTATTCTCCAGATTGTAACCCAAATTAAAAGTCCCTTTCTTACGTCATAACAATGATCATACTTTTTAGAACATAAATTTCTACTTTTTTATTTACGAATCGTCTTAAAATTGGAATTATATACAAATTTCTTTAAAAACAGAATGATTTCAATAAAAGCAAACATTATATAACGTAGAAATTTAATTAAGTATACGTTTTCTTTTAAATTAATCAATTTTTTTCAGCACAATTTCATTCTATATTGAAAAATAAACATATTTCTTAAAAGTGCATTAAATAACTTTTCGAATGAAAAACTGCTAATACTTTTATGTTATTTCAGAGTTTTCTACATAAAATTATAGAAAACAAACTAAAAATTTGTTTACATAGTTTGATAATAATGAAGTGAGACATCAAAAGTGATTTTCCATCTGAATAGTAAATCGCTCCACGTTCGTTCGTTGTTTGATGAAAGATCAGATGTTGAGAGTAGTTTATGGCATCCTCCCTACTCAGCTGTTCGCAGTGTAGTACACCCTTCTGGCTCTGCTCCAAAAATATCTTCACGACGTTTTTCACGTTTTTCGTAAATTGGTCCATTCCTCTGACGCTCAGACAATCAGATTTACTACATTATTTGATGGATTCGTGCATAGATACATCATTCCCATTTTCCATCTCTGAAATATCAAATTAATGTGACTACGTTTTTATAAAACAACGATTTATTTCTTGAAATAGGCCAACTAGCGCAGTTAGCGAAAAGATGTATCGATCGACTTGTTCTGACTGTCCCAAATTGCATTATCATTCACTTGCCTTAGAATATATACACAAGCTTCGTAAATGGAACGTAACGATATTTTACTAAAGAAATATTAAATCTTAACTTTAGACATTAGAAAGAAATAAATACGAAATACGTATACTTCCATATACTTCTTTGAAATTAAAAGAACAACAAATTATTGGTTAATAATGTTTATAAGTTAATGTAAACTTTAATTGCAAATAGAGTAATCAAAGCTAATTGCATTCTGATTTCAAATATAATGAATGCTCTTTAATAGTATATGAAAATCGATTCAATGTATAACTGATTTCTGTGTTGTGGTCATGAGTGTAATTATTTAGATATATCATCTATTATCTTTCCTTTTTAAAAATCAAAATCATGTATAATTCTCTAAACTTAATTAATGCACATATACGGCATTTCGCTTCTTCAATTAAGACACGTTTTCGATTTACGGCCTAAAATGTTTGGCAATAACGGCTTTTTTCGATGTCGATATATCTACATGTTGCCAATCTTGCGCAAGCGCAATACTTGATTCGTTATACGGCTTTTCGCTTTGCGGCCAAGTTTCGTGGACCGTATCTAGGCCGTAAAATATTGTTTTCTTTATTTTCGTTTTTATTCAATATAAAACCAAATCCTTCATATTTAATAAGGGGAATAATAAAAATGATTATGAATTCAGTTTATATGAAATATAGTGTATATTCTAGCAATAAAGAACATAAAAAAAATTGGATGAAGATGTTCTTTCGCTTTTATGGCCCGTCATAATGTCGGGGGTTGTTTCAGTTACGACGTTTTTTTTTCGCGAGGCCTCCTCTGATGCCGTTTCATTACTATCCTGCGTCCGCTTAAATATTGATCAAAGCCCATCCAACCCGCTGTTTACTTTTCACGTTTGCTTTTGCACTCATCCTTTTCCTGTGCTAAGCACATTACGTCCGCAAAGACCGCTTACAAATAATTGCACCGCAGAAGAGAGAGCATTTCCGTTTAAAAGAAACCTCGTAACTTCTTTTTTTCACCCTTTGATTTATTTGTTATGCAACAGAATTGCCGCGCACCATAAATTTGAACTTCTCCCCTCGTTCTAATTTATCAGGCACCATCCCTATTTATACGTACAATTCTGGTGGGGCAATAAATATTTCAGAAGCTTATGAAATGCCAGGACGTGCAAGGATCATTGAACTATTTTTAGACGTTACCGCTCTTCCGTTCCGGATCTATTTACCATTTGAATGTATTTCGACGGCGTGTTTTGTGCCATCTCGTTCGTACAAACAAGAGCATTTGAAATTGATTATTTTTTTTGTAATTTATTTTCTTATTTAATAATGATCACTTTCTACACACGTCGATCTTATCGTGGCCCGTCTAGACAGGAAATTGGCTGCGTTTTCACTACGACTCGATTCGAGCAAATTAAAAAGGAAATTACTAACCAGGCGCATCCACTCAAAAAAAGGAAACGTAACTCTGGTGCATTAACATTGACGTGTACATTTTTTTCGTTTCAGGCGATTACAGGGACCTGAAATTGCCACCCTCTGCGTTCCAGCAGGTCACCGAATTGATTCGGAGAAGTCCCGAGTTCACGATTTCCGCATGGCTCAGGCAGGAAATCGGGAACATCGGGACGATAGTCAGCTTCGCCGACGAGAACAAGCGCTTCCTCGAGCTTCAGTCCAGCGGCAGGAAGAACGAGATCCGCCTGCATTACACTTCGCGCGTCGACTCCAAAGTATACGTGGAAACTTTCCATTACAAATTAGACGATAACATATGGCATCATGTGGCCCTGTCGGTGAGCGGATCGCAGGCAGAGCTGCTGGTAGATTGCCATCCGCTTTACAAAAGGCTCCTCCGGCCCGGCGCTCCCGATAGGAACTTCTCCAGTCCTCAAGAATTATGGCTTGGTCAGCGGAACAAGCATTATTACTTCAAGGTAATCTATCAATCTGTTTTCTAAGCTTTCTTCTATCATCAACAAAGAATGATGAGAAAAACCATAAATTATTTGAAGATCCTCCAAAGAAACACATTTGATTAATAAAACGAATAAAAACAACATAGTATTTCAAATATAGACAAATAATAGTAACAGAAACAATAACCAAAAGGGCTATCGACCATTGATCTTTCCGCTCATCAATATTCATAATGAAACAAGTATAATTAACTAACTAAATGAACGATACTACAATATATGAAGCTACACGAAAAGAAAAAAGCAACCCATGGAAAAGTGAAAGAACCTAGGCACAATAGGTTGATTGATTGTGTATTTACCAAATATAAATATGCTACTTATACTTGATAAGGGTTGTTAGATTTCAAGGGATACCCAAAGATATATTGGAATGTTTTAAAAAAACATTTGAGGGAAGGGGTATCTATCGAGGAAAGGAACAATTTTAGTTCTTGAATAGACGAGGTCATTCGGAGGTTTATGTTTGACTAATAAAATAACATACATATTTGTATTAATACAATGAAAATAGTAAATTATTGAAAGCAATTTCACATGAAATTAACTTACAAATTAAGTTAAAAATCATTGTTTAGTATTCGTTTACACGTTTATTTAAAGCAAATGATATTAATGTTATATTTAATGGAAACGTTATCAGATTAAGTGAAAAACAAGAGTCGGAATTGAATCTGATATTGTTTATGAAATCCATTTTCCACTAATTACAAATCAAAGATGAATACATTATTAAGTATTTTAATTAAATGTGATATTAAAGGTTTAATCGATTTTCAAACACTGGGTTAACACTGATTACATGAACGGTTTTTGCACTATTCTTTTTGTTTATCTATTATTCAATTGAGGTGAACTAGTTTTTGGGAATCATCCATGCATTCTCGATTTCAACACATTTCAAATCATTCGACAGGGAATGAATTATTGGAAAAGCCATTAGCGGCGATACATTTATTACTGTCAGGTCAACGTTGCATTATACATACACCTACGCTTTTTTTTGCTTCTTCAAACGCTGTGACGAAAAAAAAATGGTCTGGAAAACCGTGTTTGCTCGAATTAATTACTGAAAAGTGCGCGCGTACAGTCAATGAACTGTTACCGCAAATCCATAAAACAGAACTGTACGTATTTGCTTTGGGAATACGACAATTTGCTCACAAAGAAAATAGTTGTGTTAAAAAATAGTTATGTTCTCATTATTTTTATATTCCATTGAAATAAGTTCAGATTGAAGCAATTAAGATATAGAGGTTCAAAGGTTCTAACCACTAACAATGAGAGAAGTAGTTTTATCGTTGCAATTTTTTAATGGAAAAAGTGTCCGCAGCACACTATGATGCAATTAAAGAGATCAAACTTTTTCCATTTCAGCTCTTGGAGTTCTCACATTTGCTAGATTCCGGTTTGGTAAACAAATAAGCAGTAAAAATCTATAGACGAAATAAAATCGTTATTTGTTTCGAAATGAAATTAATCATATCTATTATATATTGTTTTCTTTTTAATTATGATAATGAGCGTGCTTATTGAATGTACTAATTAATAAAAATTTTAAAAGTGGAATTTATCAAGAGGGCGTTTGAAAATTTTGCACCGTAATTTGTTTTTTTACTTTATATAAGGGTAAAGGGTAAAATAAAACGAAAAAAGGATCAAGGATGCTTGGATCGTTTCCTGACCTTGCGACGATGTGTGCCTAGTAAATAGGATAATGAGCTAAAGAGGCTATTATAACTTCTTAATTGCTTATGTAGGATATTTAGAGATCGTTTGATTTGGTATTAATCGTAAAATACTTTATGAATATTCGTGGAGACCCGTTTGTAAAGCTGTTCGGTTTATTGATTTAATAATAGCGTACGAGCTAAGTGGTGAGTAGGGAGGTAAATGGATTCTTGGATGAAGTGCGGAAAGCTCGATGTTCTGTGTTTATTTTCACAGTGGAGTGGTGTTGAAGTGTTTATCGGTTTGTTGCAGGGCGCGATGCAGGATGTAAGACTGATAGCTGGACCCCACGGCTACCTCTCCCTGTGTCCGAGCCTTGATGCGACTTGTCCCACGTGTGGTCAGTTCTCGCTGCTGCAGAGCACCGTTCAGGAGTTGACGAAGCATCTTAAGGAACTTTCCGAAAGGGTATATGGACTACCATGTAACGTCCCTTATGCGTTCAGTACACTGTTTTGATTGTATATAATTCTCTGTTTTGCAGTTAGTAGCAGCTGAGGGGAGGATCAGCAAGGTCGAGGAATGCGACTGCCAGAAGTCGTGCTGGGTGAACGATACGGTCAGAGCGGACGGCGCGAGGTGGCATCAAGGTTGTGATATATGCACTTGCGTGGTCAGTATAGATTCAGATGTTCAAAATCACGGATTAACTCATTGCGCTTATTATTTGCGTGTGTTGCAGCAAGGAGAGGTTCAGTGCAAGCACGTGGATTGTCCAGTTCTGAACTGCAAGAACCCCGTCAACAAGACCGGCGAATGCTGCAAAACGTGTCTGAGTTAGTTAAGCCATGCGGCTCGAGTGAAAGAAAATTATTTACTTTTCCCTATTTTCTTCTCCTCAGAACAGTGCTTATTCTTCGGGGTATTCTACGATCACGGCGATCAAGTGCACATGAAGCAATGCGTGGCATGCAAATGCTCGGACGGCGCGATGAAATGCTTGAACATAGACTCCGAGCAATCGTGTCCGAAACTCACCTGTCCACCTGAAAAGCAGTACAGCGTCCCAGGGGAATGCTGCAAATTCTGTGCAGGTCAGTCACCTTTGCTAACGTCAATTAATTGAACAATAATTTAAACAAAAAAAGTGCTTCTAATTAATGCTTATACTAAAATTGAACTAACACTGCGTGTTGCATTTGGGCTCTGCTCCTACGGATTATTTAACAGGGGTTGATTACTGCGCTAAAGGACACATATGCCATTCTAACGCCTCATGTCTAAACCTTCAAACTACTTATGCTTGTCATTGCGATCAAGGCTTCCAAGGAGATGGACATTTATGCGATGGTAATATAACACAAATCATTCTAATCACAACTAAACATCACATCATCAAAACCATTCCATTTACTGTGACTAATATGCCTAACATGTATCTAGACATCGATGAGTGCAAACAGGAAGGAGGCTTGGACGGTCACCATTGCCACCTCAACACGAAATGTGTAAATACTATTGGTTCCTATACGTGCGAATGTCTTTCCGGCTACAAGAGGGTGGACAAATTCAACTGCATCGAATTAGACGAATGCAGCACCGGAGAGCACAACTGCGATGCAAACGCCAAATGCATAAACACCCAGGGGAGTTACCACTGCGTGTGCCAAGAAGGCTACACCGGCGATGGATACAATTGCAGCCGTAAGCTATCCCTTCGGGGGACTCTCTTAACTGGTTAATACGTTCGTACTTTTGCAGCTGTCTGCGAGCAGTCTTGCTTGAACGGCGGTGTCTGTCGAGTACCCGGTAAATGTTCCTGTCCCAATGGATACACTGGGCCGAGTTGCGAAAGGGACGTCGACGAATGCAGCCTGAACTTGCACAGATGCACAGAATCTTCCATTTGCGTCAACATGATCGGCTGGTATTACTGCACCTGCAAACCAGGCTACAACAGCACATTCGTTAACAACACTCACGGCACCTCTTGTCAAGGTACTGCAGAAATCAAATACGCTCGCCCTGTTGCTAATATTTATTCCTCAATTTTACAGATATAAACGAATGCAAAGCTAATTTACACACGTGCCACGAATCGGCGGCATGCGTGAACAACAAGGGCGGTTACTCTTGCAACTGCACCAATCGCTCGAATTGCCGATTGAGTTGCATGTTCGAGGGTACGGAAGTGGCGGATGGGCTTTCGCTGTCGCCGGCAGGTAAACCTTGCGTAAAATGCACGTGCCATGCGGGCGTCATGAGGTGCGACGAGCCGAAATGCAATTGCTCTTTGCCGGACAGCAGCAAGGACAAATGTTGCCCGCAGTGCGACCCGAGTTTGTCGTGCAAGCATCAGGAGCTACCGAACGTCGTCCTGATGCACGGCGAGCGCTGGTCCTACCAATGCCAGACGTGCGAATGTCTTAACGGCGAGGTGGACTGTTGGGACCTGAAATGTCCGCAGCTGCCTTGTGCGAACCCCATTCAGGACGAAGGTGGATGCTGCCCGAGGTGCGGGGACGTCTGCTCCGTTGGCAATAGCTCAAAATCGGGAAACCCTTGCATCATCAAAGGAAGACTGTACGAGTCCGGCGCTCATTTCACGGACCCAAAAGATCCTTGTACCGAATGCAATTGCCAGGTGAGTCCAAATAGCCAAATACAACTTCTTATATTCCCATCTGAAGATTAAAGTTATATTATACTTATTGAAATTAAACTAGATATAAAATCCTAATGTTACTCTGAGAATGCCTTTTGTATTAATCTACCCGATCAGGTACTGTGACCGTCATATAAGACTAACAATTAATCTAAAAGAAGCTTGTTTGCATTTTAGCGCTTTAGAGGCGCAGGTTATTTTGTTTTTTTATTATTTTCAGTTTGTTTCATTTCGTTTCTTAGAGCCTTACATGTCTTCTCATCGATACATTTCACCATTCATTCATTCAGACTCATTTCATTCTAACTGAACATTTTGAGAATTGATTACCATTAAAATTGATAAGCGATCTAATCCCAACCCACGCCGTTTGGGATTAGACAATGTCCACCGTGTTTGGTGCTAGTACTAATTATGAATACATAGCATGGCTAGCCTACTGGGTAGTGCTAGAGGCTGGCTGCCTGAGGCGGGCTAAGCTAGGCAAATACTAACAATTAACACTACCTTCCCTTCCAGGTGCCGTTCTGCGCCCAACTGGTGAGCAATGTCGCGTGTTGTGTGCATCGGTAAACACATCACTCTAACTACACTGACAATAAATATTACAGAATCTATATACACACCTCTAGTAGTGCCTGCCTCTAACATATTACGATATTATTTCAATTACATTGCCTGACATTTTCCTCTTGAACGTTTCTGTTTCTTTTATTCTTTTCCGTAGTCTAATCCATACATTTGGAAATAATTTAAATTCACGAATCAAATTATTTTCATTTGCTTCTTTCCAAAAACAGACAAGATACAAGAAATACATCAATATACGGCAATCAAAGCAAATACGTTGAATATTTTTGTATTTCGAACAAATACAGACACAGCACTCTATAGATGTGTATTTACGTAATATTACTTGCATGCTTAGAATTTAGTATTTTTTATTATTTTGAATGTGATAGAAGTTAATGAATGTGTGTGTATGTGGCATGTGCATTCGATCAACTAAATTTATCTCTTTTTTCCCTATATTTCTAAATACTTTAATTAATTTATATCAAAAATATATACATAATGCACTCAAGAAGGTATGATTGACAATTTTATTTGAATCAAATAATTTCATTTTTGGATGGCAATTCGTTGGAAACTTCATGCCAAAGCTAATAAAACTGTTGGAAAACTAATCATTTCGCTTTTGTTTTTTCTTTAAATGAACATTCGATTTATTTGGAACGGATTCAATAGAGTTAAATACTGAAGGTATTGTTTTATTTATTTCGTTAGTTGGATACATCAAAATTTTGCTTTATAGTTTTATATTGATTTCTTGGTTTTTCTTTTTGGCTTCTGGCAATGAGTAGCGCTGTAATATCGTTCCAAAAATGAAATTTCATTTGAATTTCACGAAAGTCTGTTTCGGAACACGAATAGACGAGCACCAGACGTTCTGGCACCAAAATTATTTGCGATCAGTAGAGTTTGACGAAGTTGCACTCTCCACGCTTTCAAGAGAACGAAAGAAACGAAAAGATACGCAGAAAAGATGGGAGTGCTGTGAAAGAAAGCGAGCAGGATTGGCGAGAGGATGGGATTCGTTTTAACGTTCGGTTTCGTTTGCTTTGTTTCCACAGGACGGAATGCTTTGCTGCAGTTATAGTGTCCATTGCGATGACAATACGGCGCGTACAGTGGGATATGATGGTGTGGTGGCCTCCTCCGTGGCCCTGGCTGAACTCAAAACTGGTGACTTTACTAAACAATATAGTGCAGCTTTTAGAGTGGCTAATAGTAGTGACGATGTCTTCGACATCAGTGACTCGATGGGGTTCAACAAGACTGAAGGTGTTGGTAAAGGGGGTTGAGCCCTTCCGGTGAGTGGATGAGTGCAAAATGGGACAATCCTCAGTCTTACATTCCTGATTCGGACACTAAATATCTTAATTATTATATTACTAAGTGGTGCAATACACGAAACACACAACACACCAGTACGGAAACGCCTACATCAATACTGAAACCGATAACAACTACTACAACAACAGCAATAACAACATCAACAACAACAACAACAACCAAAACGAAACGGATATCTACTATATATCTCTCTTTAATCTTGCCTGATGCTTGCTAGGTGTGTCAAGAAAAAAAAAGATAATTAAAAGTCTTCCTAGTCTTTTTAGGCGGGCCTTCGATTAAGTCAGCTTGTTCAACATTTTCAAATAACCCAATTCAAATAAATGAATTTAAAAGGAAAAAAAACTATATATATATATAGATTACGTAAATGTATTACGATACTGCATTGCCGGTTGTAATTTAGTGAAATTAACAACACGTAGTATGTGCCTTCCATATAAAGAAAATACGAAATTTGAGAAACCCACCTAACAACGCAAGGAAACGCACATACCATTTGTTGGACAGCGGATTATTATTCTACAGATATGTATAAATGTAAAATTTGTAAACTCTCTACTTATAATTAAGACGAAACGACGAAGCAAAACAAAAAAAAAAGAGACGCAAAACGGAAAAAAATATATCTCCAGAACTCTAGTCAAAGCTTGCCATGGGATTTGCAAGCTAGTAAAATGAAATTAAGTAACACAAGCTCTTGGATCTACTTAATAAGGCAACAATTTGTAACGAGAAACAACTACACACACACACACACTTACACACACACACTAATGGAAGCATATCTAGCTAAAATTATGTTAAACAACAATAACAACAACAACAACAACAAAATCATTGCAATATTGAAATTGTGATATCGTTCAATGAGACTAATAATTGTATAACTCTTTTCCATTAAACAGATATTGTAATATTAGTTCCTGCGATTTTTGCGCTTGTTGCCTCAACAACTCTATTCAATAGGCAACTGATTTAAACAATAAATTGAATAATGATAATAAAACTATTACATGATGTACTTAGCACAAATGGTTATAATGATATGAAAATAATAAACAAATAATGAAAATTTTAATAGTTAAGGTAGGACATAAAATCTACACTATCTGTATTCCATAGGCGAAAAGGAAAGACCTTATTACTACTGCTGCTACTACTATTGGTTCGGCCGAATTAATTTCGACGTTCATTTTAGAAAGAGAGAGACAGAAAGAAAAACAAAACAAAACAAATCTTTTGGAGCTGCTGTGATAAACAACAAATTTCCAACGAGCAAAATTAATTCGTAGAACCAATCAGTATATACACAGTTACGTTTATTCTTTCTCTGGAATTGCAAGCTTTCCGCAATATGCATATTGGAACGAACATCTATAAAAATATTGCGTATAAAAGAAAAGTATGTATATTAAATTTAAAGAAGATGAAAAAAAAAACAACGAAAATAAAGCAAAGTAATTAAGTTGTATTTCATAAATTGAATACTAAATACGCTGCAGTAATTTATTATTATTATTATTGTATTTTAACAAATATTTTTTTTATAAAAAAAAAGAATAATTATTAATATGAAATCACTGTTGTATATAAAAAAAATAATAATAAAAATAAAAGAGAAATTGAATAAAATTGCTAAAAGTATTGTATTGTTAGATATATTATTATGAATTAGTAAGATTAATTAATTGGGCTAAAAAGTGGAATTTTTTAGAGCACATGATTTTTCAACTTTTACACTCTCGATCAGTATTTGTTTCCGTTTAATTGAATTAAAAACAAAACAATGATGAGCTAAAACATTCTTGATATTTTACGCCTTTCTATTATTGGACGTTGTACACTGTTAACTCGCTGAAATATGTATCGAAATCAAAAAGGGGACGAGCGGAAGAAGACGAATATGATAAAACAATGGATAACAAACAAAACAAAACAAAGTATTTGTATTATATTTTATTTAAACCATTTTATTTTTACTCTTTTTTTTTTCGTTTCTAATTTAAATGATGAATATTTTTACTGTACAAAAAAGAATAATAATGAAATAATAAGAAACATTGCCATAACCCTTTGTTGTAAAAGAATGTGTGCCAATCATTATTACAAATAAATTGAAAAGGATTTATGCTTTTTATTTTGTTTCCTTTTTTTGTACTTGGTTTGACCCTGTTCCTTCTATCTGTATTGAATGTTATATGAAACTAATAAATAATTTTATTTCTGTTGTCTATATTACTTAATTCCCAATTTACTGCGCTCTTTAGAAGCGAAAATGATGATCACTGAAGACTGAAATATACTGAAGCATAGCTGAATTGCATTCTTAAATACCAAATGAGGAGAGTGCATGTACGGAAGAAGAAGAAATACCGGTAAAGGTGGCATGAAGTTCAAGTTGGGAACAACTGCTGTAGTTAAAATACCTAAAATTTAGAGTATAATATTAAGTAATTTGTACATTGAAAATATAAATACCAAAAAATCTTAAATTTTCTTTTTTTTTCACTGATGTACAGTGTATTCCAACCTTTTTGTGTCATGCCCACCAAACATTTCTAAAAGTACACTTACATAATGAGTACCGTCAAACAAAATTTGAGATAAAATTCTTGATTTGTCCAGAACAATGTTCCTAATTTTATAACACCAAAAGAAGAAATTATGTTAAAAATTGTTACTGTTTCTTACAACCAAATAGATATAATTTTACTTTTCTAAGTTGGTTACATATATATGTTACTAGTAGTTGGTACCAGTTGGTACTTTTATGGTCAATACCACCCATAGTTTAGATGTCACTGGATGCAGTATTATAATATATAACCAACCAAAGATTTGAAACATAGTATACTCTATATATACATATGCTACATTACGTTTTGCAACAACTATTAACCACGAGATTTTCATTAAATGACCTAATATATTTACAGGTATACAAAAATCGATTATTTATATGTCAATGTTGGTATTACTACTAGAAGACATAACAATATTTAATACTTCGTATTGAACGACCTGACATTTAGTAAATCTATTTATCAGCTGTTGAATATCTTTTTTAAGGATAAATGAGAAAGGAATCAGAGCACGCAACTCCAGGTTTAATATTCTTATTAACTGCATGTTATTTGGTAAAAAGACATTTCAATGAAACGTGTATAATAAATGATTGATACAGAAAATATTGCGTCATTATTGTAAGAGTACTATTACTACTTTTTACTGCTCAATATTAATTATCAAGTCATATTACTTATGTTATATTGTTTTATCAAGACTAATTATTACCATAACATAATTTTCTAACGAAAATATTTTGCAATATATTTACTGCATCAATTTTACCTATTAGATAGATATTTACACTCTTATTGTGTATATATAATGCAAGTTATT
The DNA here is from genome assembly GCA_018845635.1 of Nicrophorus orbicollis. Lineage (NCBI taxonomy): Eukaryota > Metazoa > Arthropoda > Insecta > Coleoptera > Silphidae > Nicrophorus > Nicrophorus orbicollis. The sequence goes on from JAFMTC010001209.1 coordinate 85,820, forward strand.
AGTTTTAATGTCATGTTATCTAGTAGTATTCACTGTATATTGTAAGAAATTTGCATTGCACCTGCCTTCCGGTTTCCAGATCCTACAGGTAAATATATATTTTAACGGCGTATGCTTACTTTTCTCTGTTTTTTTTTAAATATTTAACTGGTATACATTTCTAACAAAGATTAAATTAATGCAATTTTTATAAAAAATAACTATTAATTATAAAATTAAACAATTTAATTTTAATCGTAAATAAAATAACATGATTTTCAAAGGAATTAACCGTTATGTTGGTAATACTTTTTGCAATGGAAGCAGTGGAGAGGCGTTGACAGTCCATCGGTAGGCGTCATCCATTCCATTGTTTTCTTGTATATAAAAAGTTGTGTGTAAATAAAGAATTATCTAATGCGCCTGTGAAATTTTGGTATGTTTATTTTGTGAGTGAGTGTAGCAGCACTGCAGAACACAATGAATCGCACAGACACATGAGTTATTAGGTCACTGATCTAATTGCAAGGAGAAATCAGTTGACATTCTATCCAAGGATTTTAACCTAAGAAAAAAAAAACGCGCTGAAATGGCTGAGCTGCTGAATTCGGATATCTTTATGGGATTGCAGGAATTTGCATCAGCTGCTATGGCTGAGGAAGTCTTGTCAGATATAAAACCTTCTATCGATACCTTAAATAACTTAGCCTCTGAGATTCCTTCAAGTGACTTCAATGAGCAGCAAGAGAAAGAACCAGGAAAGTCACCACAGGCAGAAGAAAATTCGGAACAGACTATCGAAAGTCCAACAACAGTTGAAAAGGAATCGTTTCAGTTCAAGTGCATCTTCTGTGAGCAATTGCTGAGTGCTAAAGATGATCCGAAGATATTGGAATGTCTCCACAATGCATGTGGTAATTGTGTCAAGCAGAAGTTATATGAAAGTTCAGTTGATCCTCAAACTAGTGCAACACACAACAAAGGTCATTATTTGTAGCATTTTAAACTTGGTATGGAAATAAAGTTTCTAATTTTAGGATTTCAATGTCCTGTCTGTGGATACTTCATGGAAAGGAAACATTTAATAGACAATCAATTCCTGCTGGATGCCACAAATAACGACGAAATAAATAAATTAACAGATGTGAAATGTAGCAGTTGCTCTGATGATGCTCTGGCCACAAGCTGGTGCATTGATTGTGCTGAGTTCATTTGTGATAATTGTGTACAAGCACATCAGAGATTAAAAATTACAAAGGATCATACAATTAAAGGAAAAGAAGATGGTGTAGTGAATAGTCAAAATAACCTTAACAATACAACTACTTATTTAATATGTGAACAACATCCCAATGAAAAGTTAACTTTGTTTTGTGAGAATTGTGATAAACTAACATGCAGGGATTGTCAGCTAACTGAACATCGGGATCACAAATATAAATTTACACATGAGATTGCAAATGATTCAAGGGCACAACTGCAAACAATGCTAAAAGATATATTGTGAGTTCTTCATGTTGTCAATAATGAAAAACATGTAATAACAAGTTTGGTTTCAGATATAAGAAAATTCTATTAAATAGTGCCATGCAAGTAATTGAGGATCGACAAACACTAATAGCTAAGAAAAAGAAGGATCTTGTATTGGAAATCACAAACTTTGTAGTTAGGTAAATATTCAGCTATTGCTTAGTAAACACATGCATTAATCATTTATTTAGGTTGACCAATACCATTAATGTAAGAGGAAAGCAATTGATTTCAAGATTGAATGAAGTTTGTGATACAAACCAGAAAACTTTGGATGAGAAGAAAATTGCATTGAACCATTTGTCAAAGATTACTGACCACTGCATTGATTTTACTCAAAAAGTACTAGAAAATGGCAGTGACAATGCATTGTTGTATTCAAAGAGACATGTAACATGCTATCTACAGAGAATTAAATCTCGCAGAACTGATATTCCCAATCCAGAAGTTCCAGTTCGTATTAATTTAGCACTAGAGAGGGTACCAGATCTAGTTAAAGGTAATTATTTGTTTAAATAATCTACAAACTAATTAACCCCTTCAGATAGAGGATCTTTTAACAGTTGTTACTCTTGATTCTCACTTTATTTCTTTTCTTCTGATATAAACAAAAGGAGGTAAATTCTGATAGACATATAAATCTGCAGAGGCTTGCAGTGCATGTGTACATTATGTTTTGCGTAATCCATTGTATTTGATTCTGAAGGGGTTAGTAGAACTTTTCATATTTTCTAATATGTATTGTTTTATTTTATGTTTGATTACTCTTCACCCTTTAGGATTAAATAGCGGTAAGAAACTATTTTTTTATCGCGTTATTACTATAAACAGGTTAATCATCACCTGTAAAGTGTACTTAGAAGTAAACCTCCTTCTTTTAAATTCTAGATAGGATAGCTAATAAACAATTTTGTTTTTATGATTTAAATAGTTATGAGAAGTTGCAAAAAATATTGACAGTCGATTTTATTTTCAGTTATTTCAAGTATTGGTCAGATTATTGTAGACGGAAAAATATTTCCATCGCAGTCTCCATCTCCGAACTCTATGCCTCCACAAAATTCACCGAATCCTGTTCAAATGATTTCACAACAGCAGGAACACGCTGTACAGCAGCAGCAACAACAACAACCTCCACCTCCTTACACTCAAACTAGGATGCTAGCACCGTATGGACAGCAGCATCAATATACATCATCAATGAACCGAAATTTACGTCCGAACAGACCGAGTGGTCCACCAAATCAAGGTAGACATTTATTGATATAAAAATACGTTTGCTGATCTTAATTTGTAGTTCAAAACCAAGGTTTATATGTCCAAGGTCCAATGGGCGGAATACCACCAATGGCACTAACTCAACAGCTAAATCAAAATACGCAGAGAATGCCAATGCATCGACCATCGCTAAGACCTATCCTACCTAATCTGCAAACAAGGATGCACCCTGCCACTGGGATAAATAACCAACAAGTAAGTGATCATTCTGTATTATAAAATAAATTTATTTAATACATTTAGGTGTCATCGTCAACACATCCGCAGGGGATGATGCAAGATAGAAATAATTTACGAGGCTTATTACAACCTAATGGAAATGCGGTCTATGTCCAAACAGGCCCCGGTCAATATCAAGCAGTACAACCACAATATGCTCAACAGTTCCAAAATCGCTTCAATACACCATTTCAGCGACCTCCCGTATATCCACAGCTGCAGCAGCAACAACAGCAACAAAATCCACAGCAAACGCAACAACAACTACCTCAGCGAATTCCAAACATGTCATTGAGGCCTGCCACTAGGGATTTTCAATCTCAGCAACAACAACAACAACAGCTAATGCATCTTCAACAACAAAGAGCACAGAAATGGCACATACCGCAGCAAACTCATGATAATAGAAATATATTGTCAAGCTCGCAGTCTATGCCTACATTGAATAATAACTTTAAAATAATGCTAAAATCTCAACAACCGAATTTGCTGGAAACTAACAAGAGTTCTGTAACTTCAACGATACCTAAGACCCCAAGTCCGAATCACTTGCAGGGGGCAGCCGAAAATCGCATGGATAAACTCTGTGCAGATTCTGTGAATGACTTGATGGCAACCATTGCAAAGTTGGATTCGAATGGAGTACAGGTACTCGCTGAAAACAGGCAGAAAACTGGTAGTTCCCCGCACGTAGACAGCTCTACTGGAGACGCATTAACAGGTGCAAAATCAAAAAACGAAACTATGGAAATGGGAAAAGACGATCCCAATGAGGACTGGTGCGCAGTTTGTATGGATGGCGGTGAACTAGTATGCTGTGACAAATGTCCAAAGGTTTTCCATCAATTTTGTCATATTCCAAATTTGAGCGTAGAGGAAAGTGATACGTGGCAATGTCTCTTATGCATGAATTTCGCTGATATTTCAGACACTAATGAAGAACACGTGGAAAATGAACTTACGCCACGGCAAAAGAAAATAGCCGAAAGAATCATATTAGAGCTGTATTGTCAGTACGAGCCTAGCCTTCCTTTCAGAGAAATTATTGGAGCAGAGGTAAGTTTCGCAAATGCAAATGTAACTACCATTATCTAATATCTGGCTTCCAGAATATAAATTACCATGAAATCATTAAGAATCCAATAGCTTTGGATACTGTTCGACATAAGTTAGACTGGTCTTCTCCTAACCGATACGGATCACTGGAGCATTTGGTGAAAGATATTCGTTTGATGTTTAGAAATGCGTATACATTCAATTCGGCAAGTTCATTATATTGTCTTAATTTCATTATTAATTATTAAACGATTATTTATCATTGTAGATTGATTCACAAGTATACGCAGACGCTGCGAATTTAGAGAAATTCTTTGAAGAACAATTAGAGAAATGGATTCCAGAGTATGCTTACGAGATGTTTGATGATGAGAATATTCAACCGCCAAATAAGAAATACAAAAGAATAATAAGTGATGATTAACATATATGTTCCTGGTAATTTATGCTATCCATTATTTTTTATGTTTTTTTTGTAATTCTTCAAATCATTTTAACCATTTTAACATGTTCGTTTTCGTTAGGTTATTGATTGTAATTGTTTTCCAATGTAATGTTAGAAGAATATAGTGTATAGCCTCTGATGAGGAATAAAATCAAAAGCAAACATATGAATTTACATATGATTATATTTTTTTAACTAGTATACTATAGATATTTTATTATAGTTTTCAGAATGTTAATTGAACTGAAATCTAAATTGATCTACATTATATTTTATTAACCATTTTTAGATGACCAATTTATTATATTATATAAGTATTTTTTTTATTGTGTAATTATTTATATATGAGACGAGTTGAATTGGGAGGTTAAAATAAAGACAGTTACAATATTTGTTGTGTCTTGCTTGATAAATGAGAATCCTTCGCTGAAGAATGCTGAACGAGATGTAAATTTAATAATAAAACTTTACATTTGAACATACTCTACGCTTGAGCTCCTAAGTTTTATGATTATATGCAAATATCAAATGAAATAAATTGATGTATTTTTATTTAATTAACAAAATGAATCCCATTTACATTAAACTGCTTTTCATTTCTGTTCTTCCTCCTCTTCTTCGTCGTCGTCTTCATCTTCTTCCGAAGACGACTCTTCAGATTCGTCACTATCGTTATAATCTGACTCATCATCATAGGTGGCGTAAGAAGAAGCACCGTAGCTGTAGCCAGCATCTTCGTCGTCGTCTTCACCAAAACCGGATTGGCCTTGCCTACCGAATTTATGACTACGCGTCGACATACTAAGGTCCTTAGTTTGCGAAGTATCGTAGTTGCATTTAGGACATGGTATAGATTTGTTCTTTTCATACTTGAATCCTTTCCTCCTAACGTGATCCTCACAATAGCAAGTCTTGCAACGCAAGCACGAATATTGCCCCAGTTTATTGCATGATTGACCTGCAACATATCCAAATGCTAGTAATGCAATTTTGCTAATTTGCAAATAAGTACTTACATTTATAGTTTTCAGATTCGAGCACCTGGCACGAAGCTTGATGTTCAAACTGATCATCTTCACATAAAAATGAATCGCAAAATGAGCATTTGAACAATCTACCGCCGTGATCCCAAACAGCTCTTTCGCATTCGATGCAAACAGCATCTTGCAATGGGCAAGTGCATGCGTGTGTCTGTAGACATTTTCGACTGTGGCATACCCAGGCCTCACAGAAATCACAAATTGCACCCTAACAAAATTTTGCATTTTTATATCACACATTATTGCTACACACTCTTATACATACCACCATGCCTAATCCACTAGCGTGGACACCTGCATGCCTGACAACGCAATCACCACCCTTCATACATTTAATTTTGGCACACTGCGCACAAATTGGAAGTCTTTGAACATTCTGACAGAAATAACAGAATGCACGACTCCTTTGCTTCCTAAGTTTGGATTGCAAGTTATGTTAATATTATTGTACTGTGACCATTCTCCAACCAATTTCTCAACTATTACCTGTGACACTTATCGCATTCCATACTTGCATTGCATGGATGTGTTGCAATTGGCACATTTTCTTTTGCATTTCGAATTTCTTTCTGCCTCACTTTCATCTTTTCAGCTTTCTTCCTCTGCCCAGTCTTCTTTTTTGGCATCTTGGATTAATATTGTACAAGCAGACACAGGTAAAACACTCTTTAATGCACCTACTGGTATGTATAATCTACTCTAGAAGCATATGAATGCGTAAGAGAATTCCGAAGATGTATAAGGTTAAAATTGGGTAAAAACAGTGTCAGTGGAAATCTTGGACAAATGCTGTCAAGTCAGACATTGCATGTCGAAATGAGTTCGACAATATTAAAGAAGGCGGCGCTTTTTATTAAAACTTTGAAAAATCAGTTTAAAAATAATCATTAATTGTTGTGAAATTGTTTTACACAACAAAACATTTTATTAAAAATATAATTAATATCATTTATTAAATTCAATTGGTAATTGGCCCTGGTAATAAGAGAATAATAAATAACAAATAAGTTATTTGATAAAATAGGTAAATATAATTATTTAGATATATAATTGAAGACATAATTTTTAATCTGCACTAAGTATTGTTTATTCAAACATAAATAATACTTAGTAATTGGATAAGTATTGAACAAAATAACCTAACCTGAATATTTACTATACAATATTTTTTTCTCTCTATAAGTCAAGCTCTACATGACAGTGGTCCTCAACCTCCGGTCCGCGAACCAGTACCGGTCTTCACGAAAAAGCAGTGTCTGCACATTTTAGCGGTTTTCTCGAAAACTATAAGAGATAGAGTTGATCTGAAACATGCTTAAGAAACTTGGACAGTTGTAGAAATGTAACGAATATTTAAACTATACTTACTATTAATCACTAAATGAAGAGTACATTTAATGTTACCAAATCCGAAGAAATAACTAAACAGATTTTCAAATAACACTGTATTGTTTTAATGTTACGTGATTATCTGTAGAAGTACGACTTCTGTAAATGGCAAACTTAAACATACTATCAAAAAACGATACGCCACATTTTCAGTTTATTAACAGGTGCACCCTCGTGAAGGTAAATGTGTACGTACTCTCTTGCACATCAATTCAGAGGCTGTGTTTTGCGCTTCAATTGATACCTGGTTACCATCTTCGAAGCAAAGATAATATACCTTTAGCACCTGGACATGCGGCCACGTGGAAACCGCTGCTCCCATTCACAGCAATGAGAACAAACGCATGACCACACACCCGGACGGGGTTGTAAATAAGGTGACCATACGTAATGAAAAACAGTAATTTAAAACGTAAATATTTAAAAAATATTATAAATCATTATTTAAAAATATAACAACAATAAATATGGTCACCTTATTTATAAGGAAAGTTTGAAATAGAAAGGAATG
>JAFMTC010001209.1:96604-157617 GCA_018845635.1 Nicrophorus orbicollis
TCTTTTTTTTTTGGTGTCGTATTATCAAGTCACTAACCTTAGATTGCACCCAAATCCATTTGGATCGTGATCCCCAATGATGGTTTTCAATAACCACAGGGTATTTCAGTTAATAGGAACGAGTTGTACAACATTTTGAATGTTCAAAAGCGGGGGTGTACGTAATCTTAATCAACGCCGAATGACAACTGAGTGACTCCTCGTATCGACGCATGCGTAATAGAAGCTACCAACTGTTTAATATATGTATAGCGCCAATATGACAACAATTAAAGAATTGTTAACAAAATATTAGTTTACTAATCCTAATAATTTTCTAATTAAATGATTATGAAGATACAAATGGGTTTATTCCTACATGTGATTTGGATTAGTGTTAAACAATTGATCACATCGAAGGGAGTTCATCGAATACTGTTTCATGTAATATATAAATGTTAATCGATTGATCATATAGAATACAGTTCATCAAATACAATTTCATATAACCATCCTACTAATTTTAAACTATACTCATTAATTAATATTATTACCAGTTTTGACATAAACTAATATGTTTCATAAAAAATGAACTTATTTGTATGTTTATTCAAATGTAAATGAACGAAATGGTTTTGCAAAATGTATTTTTATATTGAAATTTCAAATTATTTGCGCTAATTTATGTAGCGACACCTGGTGAGTTACCGAGTAAATAAACAAATTCTATATAAACTATCCCCCTGGTTGCCTAATTCATGTTGTCTATCGATCCAAAACGGTAACAAATTTATAACCTAAAATTTCAGTTTAGTTTTGTTCGGTTTGTGTTTTCAAGAAAGGCTTACAAAGTTAAATAGAAACTTAAAATGTTTCTACCCGATCCATTATTATTCGCATTTTCATTAATAGTTAACGGGTTAATCTTATTTTTACAGATTTATTATGTATCCTTTTTGCTGCGTTTTAAATGGATTTTATCAATACAATTGATATTTATTATTAAATTAAACATTGAGTATTTCACGTAATACTCTATACAAATTAATGTTTTTTTTTGTGTGTGTGTTTCAATAGGCAACTGTATGTGCATATTATAGTTCTTAATATTTCTATAAGGTCATAATTTTAACAGATTTGGAATCAGACTATTTGAATGCCCAAGAATGTTGCTCAAAACTGAATGTTTGGGTGAAGCCAAAATTGGGAATACATCTGTTTCTGACATTTCTACTATTGGTTCACGGTCATTGGATTTTAGCAGTGATCAATTTGCCAATAGCTGCTTGGATGTTGTATGATATAATTAAGACCCCCTGTGGTAATTTGGGTGTGTACGACCCCACAGAAATTCACAGCAGGGGACAATTGAAAAGGCATTTAAGAGATTGCATGATTTTCATAGGATATTATATGATATTTTTCTTCGGATATCTCTATTGGTAAGATAGTAATAAATATGGTGATGAAACTTCTTACAATCTCATGTTTCAGCATGATTGTTTCACTGTTGGAGGGAGATCCTATCAATAGAGATGATGAGGGTTATATGGAATTTTGAAGAATTTACTAAAATAACCACTTGATGTATTTATTTATTTATTAGCAATATATTGTGAACTGAAATTTTTATTTTAATAATGCCATTTGCAGTAAAGGTATTACATTTATAGAGGAAATGTCAGCTAATACTGATTCGATATTAGTTAATGTAGTCACCTGCAGTAAATTGTCTTTCCTAAAGATCACAATTATGACTGCCAATAAAGCAATTATCTCCAATGAGTCATATGCTAAAACTAGATCCCATAGTTGCAGTACTTGCTCCGGTGGTAAATGGCCGCTAAACGCTCTCATCAGCCATTTAAAAACTACTTTTATTCTACGAAAAAATATGATAATAATGATCGGGGTTTAAGAATAATTGGTGCTTACGGAGATATTGAAATTTCTCGAAAGTGATGCCACAGCGCCGGCTCAAATTTTTGTAGGAGCCTATCATACAATAAGCATATAGACACGATTCCTTGTTCGTGGCCGCATACTCTATGAAGTCTGTGCCAATATCTCAAGTAAAACGCACGAAACACGTAGTACAATTTCATCGGATCTTGGAATAGGTAACATATCGGTGCTGCATACATCGTGAAGCCGTGAAAAGGTATAACTCCACTAGGTGGGAAAGTCATCGTGTTTTCCGATGTAGGTTGTTTGCCTTTCAAAATCACTTGCATGTAACCTGGCTGGCTGGAAATGTGCTTCAAAATATCGCCATCACGCATGAAACATAACATCACCTGAAAATTACGTGTATCTCCAAAAATATCGAACAGTCAATGTTGCTACCTGATACAGAACATCTTCGAATACAAAATACTGATCGTCATTCGAGGCTGTTAATTGGATATCCTTGATTATCAATTTGTCTATCATCAGATCGTAGTAGAGCGTGTGGTTTTTCAACGATTCGAAATATTCGCTTTGCTAAAATCAATCGGATTATTTCTTTGTCAAACTGCAATCAATATGGTACAATCATATTTATGTCAGCCCCGAGGACCAAAGACCACATCTCGGAGCGCAAGTTCTTTGGGCAACCTCGTTTCAAATATTCTTGAGCAACCGGAGCGTAATGTTGAGCAAGCACTCTCTCCCCAATCTGAATTCGTTCAGCTTCGAAGAGTGTACCGTAAGTGTGGGTTCCTAAAATTTGTTCGCCTCTCGATAACTCGCCGTAATGTTGTCTCTACAAAATTATACAATTATAACAATATTATCGATTGAGAATATTTTCTCGTTACCAATTCCGGAAGATCTTTGACTTTAATCGGTAAATGACAGAATTCCCAGTTGGGATCGATCTCAAAGACTTTGCAGTTTGGGCTCTTCAGATGAAGCAACACTTCCAAAAAATCTTTGGGCGCGTATACGGGTCGATACTTGCTAACGTCGATATCGTAATTGCTCAATTCGCCCCATTTCTCTGATAATTCCTCCCTGTCCTGGGAGGACCGCGCCCTCGCCAAAGTGATTCCCAACTCCGAGCACATCGAATTCAACGATTTGTGGATCCTCTTGTCCCATTGAATTTGGGCCCGTTTGAAAAATGTCACGTCGACTATTGGCGAATCCATTTTATATTTCTTATTCGATGCAACCCAATGAAATACGTTGTTCTTCATATGACACTCGATTCCTTTTTCGCGCATCGCTTTCATTAGGGTTTCGTTGAAATTGTTCACACTCACATTGGAGCTTGACACCAGTTTCTAAAACAGAATCTTTCTAATACCTGTTCCTTAATAGTTATGTTAAAATGCGTTACCTGCACTTCTTCAATGAAGCCAATATACGAGGGATGTTTTTGAATGGAGTCGCATATCTTCTGAGCGGTATGCGGTATGCCCTTATCCTTAAGTTCTTCCATTGTGAGAAATTTCGACAACTCTATTAATTTTGTATCAATCAAATCTAATTGAAACGCCGAATACGAACAATACGAAGTTACTCTCAGTTTCTCTAGTAACACTTTATATTGTTACTATGGAAACCAGTATAATCGATTTGTGACGTAATCGTTACATATAATTTACGCAAGTTAATTACAATGTTGTGTAGTCAATAAATATGTTTAATATTTGCAATTGGGCAGAAGATCTGTGGTCAATATCCCTTTGCAGGAATAGAATTTTGATTTCATTGCATTTCTTAATTGAGTTTACTTTTTGTAAATGTTCTTATAATAAATGATAATATTATTATTAATAATAAAAAAATAAATATATTAAATGCACTATTTTGACAGGAAGTAATAACTTTAAAAGAATAGTAGAAATAACATATTAGAATATTTTTAATAATTGTTTGTACTTTATGGACTTTTGTATTAAACGAACGTAATATCTTATCTGCAATTATCTAACTATAATTATACTAGTAATTTGAGTAAAATCTTTGATTTTCAATTATAAACAAAATATTTATATTACTATTCCAGTTAAAAACTTAGTTTTATTTTAAAAAGTTATGCGAAGCGCGGGAAAATATCGATGGCGCCATCTACAAAACAACTTTTAAGTAACAAATTTGGTAATTAAGTGTACCGAACTAGGGGAAATATTAAGTTCAAGTTAATCTGTTGGTAGAGAATAATTTAAGTAATTTGGGGCTATCGTTAACGAATTCTAATGGTATTGTTTTCTCTGGAAATCTGCTATTGTAGACGAAATATGCCTTTATTTTTGATTGCAAGTGTACGATAAAAGTATTTGAGGTTATGTGATGTGTTCAGTATAAACAAAAGTATTATTGCGAGCGCGTAAATCAAGCAGGTTGTCCGGGGGGCTTTTTCTCCTGTTATTTTCAAATGTTTTATATTTAATAACCTAAAAAGCAGTTGTTTGGAGTTTTGGAGACAATTCAAAATTTTGAAAGCAACAGCAATCATGGATATTATGGAACAGTTGTTATGTCCACAGATATCTATGGATGTAGATGATACACCATTGGATCTTGGTACTTCATTTGACATAGTACATGTAGGGTAGACTTGCAATACATATTTTAATTATTTTATAGGACATTCAAGCTGCAGCAATGATGAGGGAAAGAGTGTTCCTGACTTGAATGAAGAATTATCTGAAGATGAGAAAATCAAATGTAAGTTTGACTGTTGCTTTGACATTTCAATTGGTTTTGAAGTTTTGCTTCAATTCTTATCGAATATATATGTTTTTAGTGTTACTGCAGAATAATGACTTTGATTTGTCTCAAATACCACAACCTCTCACAGATCACGAACAGTCTTTGAAGGAGACATTATTTAATGTTGGTATGTGAATATATTCATAATTATTTAGTATATTTATAAGAATATTTCAAACTAACATTTATTTTATAGGACCCGCAGTTCAGTTTATGAAGCTGCATTGCACCTCGTGTAACATACATTTGGGTTCGGCTCCTATAAACCAAGTCAATAGATTTATTCATCCCCTTTTACATGTCCTGCTTTGTAAAGGTTGTTACGATTTCTATACAAGCGGGGATTTTGAAAAGGATGAAGATGGAAGTGAATTATATTGTCGTTGGTGTGGACAAGGTGGCAAAGTTATGTGCTGCTCCGATTGTGCTTTTGTGTTTTGTCAGGTTTGATATTATCTGTAATTAGAAATTAATATCTATTAATGTAACATTATAACCTTATTATAGAAATGTGTTCGTGGAAATCTGGGGAAGAAAACACTTGACTCTATTAGAGACAGTGACGACTGGAAATGTTTTGTATGTAATCCGAGACAGTTAATCAATTTAAAATTGGTATGCAATTCTCTGTACCATTATGTCAAAGATAAAATTAAGTATGCATTATGTGCGTTGTATTGGATTTAATTTACTACACTTTTTTTCTATGTTCTAGGATTGTTAAACAAGGAGGCTCTGTAGAAGAATTAAAGAGAGACTGTTCTTTATGTTGTAATAAACCTGTAAGTAAAGGTCCCATCAAAAGAAAACGGAATAATAGTGAAACGGATGTTACTTTTGATATAAATTTGGAACAAAACAAAAAATTGAAACAGAAGCAAGTACGTAATCCCGGGCCTGCTCCATGGCGAATGATTGCTCCATCTTTGGTGCCGTTGAAAAATCAAATTAAACCCAATTTGAATATACCGGTTACGACTACACAGAAAGTTCTAAAAAATACCGCTACTAACAACACTGCGTTGCTCATAATGCAGAATAATAAGGCAATCCCAATAAAGAAACCAATAACAATAAATACGATGAGCGGGAATCAAGTACGTTTAACGCTTCCAAAACCCGTGACCCGCACTATACGGCAAGTAGGGCCACGCACGTCTCATGTCTACAATTTTCATCCGACATCAAAAGTGGATAAGCAACAGCCGTGGTTTGAAAAGGCGATTAAACTGGTTGGTAATATTACGGAGAAATTAACATGCCAAGTATCAATACTGTCTAATGAGCAAAAAAAATCTGGGACAGTGGAGAAATTAGCAGTTGTCCATAACAAATTACAAGAATTGCTCAGTACGTCAGTTAATTCCTTGATTCAAGTCAGGAAGAATCTTCGAAATGAATTTATGGATGATTTGAAGAAGGCCAAGTCTAACACTACTCTCAAATCGAATCGAAATGAAATTGTTTTGTTCAATGAGCAGCACAACTTGCATGTGACTAATAATTCTTTAAGGGTACGACCGCCAGCTTCATTAATGAAAATCTACAGAAATAACAAGAAGGAAGTAAAACAAGTTGAAAAAGTAGTAGTGGAAGAAGATGACGACGATGATGATGTTAAGTTGATCGAAGAAGAGATTGAAACTGTGGAAATTCTGGACGAGGATGACGAGATTGAACCAATTAAGCCCCCCGAAATCGTGGAAAATCCTATACAGGACGACCAAATAATAGACGCGGAAAATAATATAGAATTGAACGAACTACTTGAAATAACAATAGAATCAGAGGACGATAAACAAGAAAGTATGGATAAAGTCACTGAGGATGAAAACAATTCAGAAGCTCACTCAGAAAAAGAATCAGAAGCTCAGTCTGCAAAAGCAACTACTAGTAGTAATATAGAATCAGGAGCACAGTCTGAAAAAGCAACTACTAGTAGTAATATAGAATCAGGACAGTCTGAAAAAGTAACTACTAGCAGTAATATAGAATCAGAAGCTCAGCCTGAAAAAGCAACTACTAGTAGTGATATAGATCCAGGAGCACAGTCTGAAAAAGCAAGTACTACTAGTGATGTAGAAAAAGATATACCGAATGAAGAATTATCGATTGTTGAAAACGGCGAGACTGATGCAATGGAGATAACTAATGAAAGTAACGGGAATGATTTAATAGAATCTGTAGATCAGACTGAACCAGAATTAAAGGCGTTAAATGGAAATAACGAAGAAGAAGCTGTAAGTTCAATATCGAAACTTGCTAAGAGAACGGATTTAAGTGAAAAGGAAATCAAGAGAGCGATGAGTGTTAAAGTGATTCTTTCGCAAACTATAGAAGATGAATTAGAAAATAACATTGAGAACGTCACAGAGAACAAAACGGACGAAAGCACGAAAAACAATGAACCACCTTCGGAAAAAGATTGTCAGAAAAACGAATTACTAGCTGATGATGATTGTCAGGTAGTTTGTGAGACAAATGTGACTGACAGTAAAATAGAGATAAGCAACGATACATCCTCAAAAGATGAACCCGTTAAGGATATTTTGCAAAATGGATTAGACGAAGTAAAAGAAAACGCGACAAGTCCGTTAAGTAAAGAATCCGATGGAAAATTAATAGAAGATGCCAGTTCTGAAATGACAACAGAGGCAACGAGTCGCGAAGAAGATAACAACAGTGGAAAGTTAGAGGAACTAATGACTGAGGATAATGGAAATGGGTTATGTAACAATGTACACAGCGAGATTTCGCGTGAAGCACATTATACTTCCGATTCTGGAATCGAAGTTATAGCAACGACGTAATTCCCGTTAGATTGTAATTAATATATGTATATGTGTGTACTTATGATGATCTAATCATTCATAAAAATAGTGTATTCCTCGGCTGAACGCAGTTTAAACAAAATCTTTCTAATTGTTGTGACACATGAAATATAATTTTTTAAATCACATCATCCAAATACATTATATCACCTCCAGGCAGATGAATTATAGAAAGTCAACATTATCATGTGCTGAAGTTGATGATGAAACAACGTTCATCAAAATATGTTTGTTTTTGTTTGGGTACATCATTTCTTTATTTTATATTAAAAGCGAAACTTACTATTTTTGTACATAACATTTTATAAGTTTATGCGAAGTAAATAGAATATACGAATTATTTTATCTATTAAATAATATTCGATATGTTCTCACAATTTGCATGTGTTAATGCAGTCCTATATTTACAGCTCCTCCCTTACTAATTATCTATACACTAAATGTTAGTTTATAGATAATGAAAAAAAACATATTGCTAAGACAAAAGCAACTTTCGTCTCATGAAATGAAATATTGAAAATGTATATAAATTTGTTGTAATTGTATGAGAAATAAGTACGCTAAATATTATGTTTAATTTAATATATATATATTTGAAAGCAAAGCAACTTACCCTTTGTCTCAAGTATATTCTATGCTGCAATCGGATGGGTTATATAATTGTCTAGCCACATTTAACATATGTAAACGCATGTAAATACATAGCTTTAGTTATAATCATTAAAGTAACTAATAAATGTACGGTGTAGTCGATATTATATCCATTGTCCAATCATAGTTAATATTTAAATTAAGCCTATTCAATTGTTCCGTGTATTTCGTTGTGTAAAAAATAAATGAAAACGTTGTATTGGCATCGACCAATATTTATTTAATAAACTCAAATTGAGTTACTTTTACGATAGAAAATAAAGTTATATTATTTAGTTTCGAATCCAAGTTTTCTATTATTTATTACAAATATATATATATATATATTGTAGGGAGAAATAAAAATAGCATTTTTAAGCAGATATACATTATATATATATAAAAAAAACAATTGTCCCTAAAATAATATAAATTACGTATTATAAATTAATAATTACAATATGTGTCACATCGAGATTTAAAGCTGCATTTTCATTTCAATTTATTTTGGAATTGGGTCAATACACGGCGAGAACCGAACCCTGCTGGGGGGTCTCTCACCCTTATATTGTGCATATAAATATTTTCAAAAAATATGTTTTGTGTATAAAATTATTTAAAAAAAAATTAAAGAAAAATTAACAAAAAATGAACACCTTATGGATTATAATGTATAGTGACATTGAAATTATTCACGCAAAATCAGTACCTAAATTGTCCCTTCTTTGCTCTTCCATTGTGATAGACTCTTAATGGAGTGTAAGAACCATTGGTGTTGGCACCTGGAATTGGAAGAACAATTAACTTTAGATGATGTTTTGGTGAAATTTCGATTGGCTAACCATTGACTGTAGCGGGAGCCGGCCTCGGAGGCTGTGCCACGGGAGCCGCGCATTTGGGCTTCAAGTAGAGGTGATAGGATAAGAAGTATATGGTCGCAATTATGGCCGCAGCAACGGCAAACCATTTGTGCACTTGCATGAATTGTTCGTGGCTCTCGGAATACGCAATGCCACCAATCATTGATCCGATGAAGCGGCCTGCAAATGGAAAAAGTATTAAAGAAATTCACTCAATCTGGAGGCGAGATGTTACCGATGCAGAAGTGCGTTATGATCGGGAGAGCTTGACCACAAACTGTGAACCTTCTGGGAACTAAATGCCTAAGATAGAGTATGGCAGTTGTCCACATGAGATGCAACGTGAATATTTCGAAGGCTTCGCAGATGAGCAGAAGCCAGGCATTTTCGATGACAGCCAAACTGGTGTAATGGATTATGTAAAATGTGAAGGCGGTGATCAGGAGGTTCGTGTGTCCGCAGTAATCGACGATTTTCTCCGCGAAAATTAGGAACGGAACGGCGGGCAACGCTCCAGCAGTTATGGTGAGTCCGACTAAGACTGGTGATCCGGACAAGTCGGCCACACGCCATGGCAGGTAGGAATCCATGGCGCTCCAGAAGACGCCGAGCGTCGTTAAGACCACGGCCAAACCGGCGATTTCGAATCCATATTTTCGTACAGAAGACATCGGGTAGGCGAGTAAACCGCATTGCGTATGCCACCACCATTCCGGAGGACTCAGAGGCATTTTGCTAAAAGTATACTATTATTACAGAATCATTCTAAACGAGATCCAGGATATTTTACCTATCGAATAAGACTATTAACGCGGCTACGATCATAAGCACCGAAAATATGATCAGCGAAACGATCGGATGATTTATAGCCCCAATTATCGGCGCTAGAATAGCGAAACCTAAAGCTCCGCATGCCAACTGCTTGCCGACGTCTCCTCGACCAGTCGATGTTTCTCTAGTTGCTATAATGACTGCAGCAGCTAAGAGAGCCACGGCCGTAGCTGGGAAGATGTCTGCGATCGATCTTATGAACAGGTAGAGCCAAAAACTGATGTTGTTGTAGCCGCATTCTGAAACTTTTAGCATGTTTTTCGAGCGGTAAGGTTCGTACACGTTGCATTTAACAATAGGATGGCAGGAATTTGTAGTTTTGGTTAGATTGCTCTCCACTTCTGGTGCAATTCGACAATGGAAGTCGCTACCTGCAAATGAAATCAGTAATTTAGTGGTTGCCGCTCGAGGCTAGAGTTAAAGATATACCGATTGGATAAGTGCAAATGGTGTCTTCGTCTTCTTCTCCATTTCCAGTTTTGGATGGAAATAGGTTGACGTTCAGGTCGATCGGCTTGGAGTATTTGGTGAACACTTCACAAACCACGAATCCGTTTGCGTCTGTGTAACACAAATGCGGATGCGGAACGACTTCGTCCGTTGCTTGAGATTTCTGCAAAAGATGAATAGTTTATAAGGTGTTATCGCATTTGGTCTAGATGTGCGGAATGCATCACCGATTAATTTGTAATAATTATTGAGCAAAAAAAAGAGCATTTACCGCAGACGATTCATCGTCTTCCGTGATGATATCATTCTCGTTGTAATCGTTTTCGTCGTATTCGTCAGAAGCGACGCTCGTGTCTTGGTCGGGATATATTGTTGTCACGTCGCTGGTCAGCTCCATGGCACTTTCACACGTGAAGCGGCAATTGGTCACGAAAAGCGAGCCGCGCTGCACGGACAAAGGGAAATTGTTTAATCCTTTTCGTTCATCCGAATCAAAACATCATTCACAACTCCAGATAACTGATACTCACGTTGTCGCTGTTCCAGTTGTAACAAGTCTTTTCGACGCCGCATCTTTCTTGGAAAATGGTACCTCCGTTAGGGTCGCATGTGAATGTCACGCTCGGTGGGCTTCGTACCTGATACGCGCAATGATTACTGTAATTGCCACTTTCGGAGTGAATCCAAACAACTTACGATCGTGGGGACGGCGGCCAGAAGCCAGTAGAAAATCGCGGCCAGGATGAAACAGACCGCGAGCATGACCCGCAAGTACCTTCCGGTCTTGCTGCGCTTGTTTCCTTCCGGTCCACCTGCCAGTTTATCTGCCAAGGGAGCAGCGATTGCCGGTCCGATGAGGGCTATGCACGGTGCCACTATCGATATGATCTTTGCTTCGTCCACGCTCAGTCCCTTCAGCGTCATGTGCAGCGGCAGGAACGGAAACAGACATGCCATTGCGCCGAAGAACAAGAAGAGGACGCATTTGAGCGATATCAGACTGGAGTTGACGTGCTTCATGATTTTCATCTATACTTGTTATTTTATCTGAATTAGATTTAGCTTCCTTTCATCTGCGGATCCGTAACGCGTTTCCCATAATCTGCAAGCGACGGAAAAAGTGTTTAATTCAAAATTGTAATAGAGGCGAATACATGATCTAGGTAAAAGAGGTTGAAGGCCGGCAACTCGCTTACATCATCATCGACATCATCATCATCACCAACACACAGTGACGCGTTTAATGTTTTCTATGAATGTGTTTACCATGGTTTGTTTTCTCCTTCGAATTGCTATTGCATTGAGACCGATGTGGGTTTAAGGCTAGGCCAACGATGTTAATTGTAAACTCCTCAACGAGGTTACCACATTCATTTTTATTTATTTCCTTAAATCTATTGACATTTAATTCGATGTTATCCAATAATGAATGCGGGTGGCGTGAATAGAGATAGCTGTTATATGTAAATAACATACGTTTTTCATCCCGAAATAGGAACCGCGTGGCTTTGTTTGTAGCATTGTACTTCCTCTCCTTATGGTTCATAGCAAACTAATTGCACTGTGACGTAATTGGTTTCTTGTGAAATTAATTCATCATTTCCGGCCGAGGAGAACGAAATGGGAATTCCGTCATGGCTTCCTATTATTTTAGATACAACAGGAAACGACCATTCTGCAGTGATTAATCGCAGGGATTCGATAATTACTCTTCCACGTATGTATTATTAACGGATTACGATAAAATTCCATACATTTGACGAATCAATTAGCCAGGGTTTTCAATTCTTTTAATCTTAATAACCGCAAAGATATTACTCGAAACTAAATTCATGAATGGATACTCTTGCGGTGAAATAAAGTCTATTTATATATATTATTTAAGATTATAGTGTAATAGCTTTGGAATGAGGTAAGATATGTTAATTACATGTGGAGAAAACAAAACGAAGGACATTGGAACAAGAATTTGTTGACCGTCTGGGCTCGGGAGTTATCAAATTGATGTCCATGTGATGTGCCTCCGGGCTGCTGCACGCTTTGCTGAACCTGGTGGAAACTTTGCCATTGTGGTGTTGCGACCCCATTCGTGTGTAAATTTATTAGATTAATTAATGTAGTACATAATCGGCGCCTGTCCATCTAATTTATAGCGTAGCTTTAAAGGTAACGAGCAAAAGAGACGAAAAAAGAAGGTAAAATCGATAGTTATATATGTGTGTACGTGGCGGATACTCGGGTGGAAGTGGAACACGCACTTTTATTACAGCTGTTGGAATGAATTACGTGTTTTACATGGGACGGCTTTAATCTCGCGATTAGAGGAAGAAAACAAAAGAATGGAGTTCGAGAGAGCGTACAGTATGTGTGCCTTCTTGATTCTTTCTATAAATACCCGATGACATCATCGATCCGTGTCAAAAGTCAAAGGCAGATTACGTGTATCTATTTTGTTGCCGTTCTTCGCGGATTACACTTTCAGCGACTATGAATATTAACACCGCTCTGGCGGGCGGCAAAGTCCTTTCTTTTCGTTCCCCTTCTGCACAGAAAGGAGAGTGCACTTGGTATTCCGAGTCCGAGCGAACCGGGGGCAACATAAAAAGATATTATCACCTGGTATAATTGCCACCATGAATGGAGTCCAGTGCATAAGGTTTACTTGCAAACATGCATTATTTATGAGCGTACAGTTTCCTTCCAGAGCGCACTTTTCTTTCTATTTTCTGCTGATTACATTTCATAACAGCAGCCGCTTACATAATGCATTCATAATTAAATGGAAAACAGGCATCATTCTATGTATCAGTTATGATTTCAAGCAACAATTGCATGTTACGATTTTGTATTCTCGGTAATTGCTATTATCAATATTTGAGTTTAATTAGTGATGCTAGAACGCAAATTGACAGTTAACAGAACAAATGATTTTGATAAATATTACTTACTAAGATCATATGATTTGCATCGATTAACATGTATAAGTTAAAACAATTGATACAATCAAACTGTTTTTATTATTGATTATAACTGTATGCTTTAATCATAATCATTTATCGTTTTTTTTTTGTGAGTTTGTGAATTTGTGCTTCAAGAGAAGAATCGAAATGTAACACGAAAGTATATTGAAATTATACGAAAATCTTGTGGAAATAATCAATATAAATACGCATTTAATTTAAAAAAGTGCAAATAATTAGTTAAGTAATACTTGGCAAGCAACAAATTATACGTAATTTGAGTAAAACAACGAATTTAAAAGGAAAAGAAAGGCAAGAATTTAATAGAAGGAATTTATATTGTTTTTTGCTGTATCCTTTTGCACTGAAGTATGTAAATTACAGCCAAATAACAAACGATACATCTATATCAGTATATAATTTTAATTAGTGATTACTCAGCTATTATTTAAATGCGGAATTATTAATTTGTCTTACATATTTTTCGAGATTTCGTCTTTAACTTGTTATTATATTACAAATATAGTTAATTGAAGCAAATTGAATCCTCAATCGAGTTTTAGGAATTTGGGTCTCAAACAGTATGTTACGAGCATGTCGTTAAAAAGGACGTAAAACTCGATACTTTCTGCATAAATGAGTTATGTGCATATACATCAAGATTAATATCTGAACGTCAGTTGCAGCTACAGAAAAAAAAAACGTATAATGAAAACGGTCAACAATGCAGTATCTACCCTTTTAATCCCATGAGAAAGTATTAATGGGGTGAATATTTAATTTCAAGGGTAGGCAAATCCATGATGAATAAGCAGTCGTATATATTAGTCCGTCTGCAATGTTGATTTGCAAAATTACAAAAAAAATACAGTTGAAATGCGGAACAGCACGGAAAGCCTTCCCATTTTTCGCGCATAATAACTTCAATTAGCCGCAATCGTGTTTGTGCACTAAAAACTCCTGCCCTAGTTTCAGATAGCACATGTTGTTTCTGCCTTTTCACGATACGTAGTTTCAATATTGTACTAATGAACTATTGGTTTGCGTTGATGAATTATGAATATAATACGAATGTGATAACGGAAATAATAAGCTTCTACGCCCGTTTTGGTGAGTAATTAAGGGGATATAATTTACAGCAGTGCATGTAAAGAATGCTAGTTAATAGGTCAACGGATCAATAATGAGGGTTTGTATAAAAAATATACTGGGAATATAAAAAGGATGATGGCAAATTGCACGTAACATGTCCATGTCTGTGCATGTTGACCCAGTTTTACGAAAGTGGCACCGGATTTTGATGATTCGACGGGAAAACTCGAGATGTGCAAACAATGCGTCAATCAAAAGTTGTTATGAGGTGGAGGGTTGGAGGGATGTGGTACGAATGAAAGCTTTTAGAGCGTGCGAAGCGAACTGCTGTTGTCGCTGCAGAGAAAAAACTTTGAAATCAATGTCAACTTTCAGCTCCAGAGCGCCAACTAATTGCAGAAGCTACAAGTAGTAGTCATCGTATGTGACTTAATAGTAAATAGTGCGGTGAAAGCACAAATCCGTTTGTATTGGATTACACGTATGAATCCAGATGGACGGAGATATTTCCGTAATTGATGACTTCACGATCTGCCTTAGCACGTGTATGTTTGTGTGTGGGGGGAGAGAGACACATATCATGACAAATTTACACGTTTAGTGGACCCCCGAAATATCTGTGACATCATTTTGACCAGTTTGTGTAACTCCAATGTTTTCGTTTCGCA
The DNA here is from genome assembly GCA_018845635.1 of Nicrophorus orbicollis. Classification (NCBI taxonomy): domain Eukaryota; kingdom Metazoa; phylum Arthropoda; class Insecta; order Coleoptera; family Silphidae; genus Nicrophorus; species Nicrophorus orbicollis. The sequence continues at coordinate 111,610 of JAFMTC010001209.1, forward strand.
TCCTACCATGCTGTCCGAGCTGCAGTTACGAAACCCAGATAATTATTATCGAAGAAAAACTAATTGGATCCGATAAGTTTAGAGCCCAAAATGATAGCACTTTATGGGACGCTAACAAAAGGATCGTCGTAAAACAACAGCCTTCTGCAGTTTCATACAACAATAAAGTTGGATTTTAGTGTCGCGCCAAGCAGAAGACGAACAACAAGGGCGTAAGACCTGACATTCTATTTTTAAGTTGTTTTATTTTTCATTTAGTCCGCGCTCTTGTAAATAGTTTGTGTCGCGCGGCGTTCCACCACAGCTTCAAAATAAATTTAACCAACTAAATTTACTATTACTACTACCACTACTTTGTATGTTTTTTATTATTAAAATCAGGCTAATATTTATGCGATAATCGAAGTCGATTCAATGTTAATAATTGAGCGCAAATCCATGTGCAACATCTGATTACAAACAATCATCATAGCCGGACACTTCCCGTTACCAAATCGAGTCAGCCGCGAAGAAATGACATCATGCATTAACATAAATTTTCGAATTTATTAACCTAAAACCAGCGTTGTTTCCACCGTTCTTCTTCAATTAGACAACACACCAACACTTTTTTTTGCTACGAAATGTTATAGCCAATTTGGGTCACGGTGAGCGACTTCATTATTTTAAAATTGTATTCATTCCGAGAGACTAACTAATATTAAAACGTATCCAAGATTGCGTTGAGCAGATTGCAATTGTCGTTAATTCCATTCGAGCGTCCGTGAATCATTAGTATTTTTAATTTGAATGATTGCCAAGGTAAATATATTTAGTTTTCTCGTTATGAAACAATAATTCGATTTGAGAGAATTTGTGAATTTCGACTGAAACTGTTGTTAAACGATTTGTTGCTCTATTCAGTGCAAAACAACTTTCTATTTTTTTTTTGCATATTATTACCATATATTTGCAATGAAAATAAAACAGATATAGACACGCCACGTACGTTTTTTGAAATAATGGAAATTCGATTATTTGGTTTTGGATCATGATAATATTTGGGATGCGTCGAGTGAAATTGATGAATGAATAAATTACCTTAGGTCGATGAAAAACGAGGGAGATTCGGTCGAAATCCAGGTAATTCGTTTTACTGCGAAATCACTTATTAACTAACTGAAAGCACTTTGTAATTGTTAGATTGCACATAGGGTTGAAGCGTTGTTACTGGGAGAGTGAGTGGCTGTTTCGAAAATTTGAAAACAAATGGTGCGTCTATGAGGGAATCGCGCGAGCAACTGGTTACGAGTTGTAGTCCAACTCCTATACTACACACACACCACTCGTCCTCCTCAATACACGCGCGCTCCGATTGCCTCGTGAGGTCATCGGCGTATATAACGTTCACATACAAAAGTCCTCAGGTACTCAGGTACTACACAAGACGCAACCTAAGGCCATCAGCAGTGGCCAGCCGGAAAGAAAGACCCTTGCGACGATCTCGACCGGAGTTAGAAGACGCCTCTGCTGCTGCTGCTGCTGCATCAAACTGATTCTGCACGAGAAGCTTCTTATTGAGTGGCGAGTGGCGACTGTGCTGTTGTTCTCTCCGTTTAATTGAATGATAATTCATTGCAGGTGAACATAGTTTATGGTTCCATTGAAGACGGACCGCAGCAGAAGAATCCGAAGAAACAAAGAGCGCGCTCTTGCAGATATGAGAGTGGATTTCTTCTCATCTCATCTCATCAACATTCTGCGAGGTAACGGTACCCGGCTGAATCTCCGCCGAAGAAATCGTACACCGAAATAATGGCTGCTGCTGCTGCAGTTCCTCCTATCGTCTAACCATCTATCTGCTTCCGATATTTACTTCATCATAACCCATTTAGCGTTAAAATTAGATTTTCGCTCGAATATTGAACTATTTATTTACTTTGCGCTTCCGAAACATTTTCCCTTTTTTTGCGAAGAACAGGCGTACTGCCGTTTGTTGCGTGACACAAGCCCGACTGCCAAGTTTTATTTCAGACCGCGGATCGTCGTTGATCTAGTTTCAAGCCGTAGTAAATCCAACACCGTCGCGTATTTTCACACAAAACAACAGCCCACGCGAATCACTTCTTCGCAGAACCGCCCAACGCACACGATTCACATTCAACGACGATCGATAACTCATGTTACTTTCCATAGCAATAAATGTCGGTAATATCTTACCGACAATAATAATTCTAATATATTGCTAGTTTGTTCAAGAATTAAGCATTAATTTGAAAGAGTCCTTCTTTTTAGATTCAATTATGCATTGAATACACCCATACCTCGCTTTATTGGCCGCAAAACGAAAAGCCGTATAACGAATCAATTATTACGCTTACGCAAGATTGGAAAATCTCGACACGGAAAAAAGTTTCTTTTGCCATTATAGCGAAACATTTTAGGCCGTAAATCGAAAACGTGCCTTAATTGAAGTGGGCCGTTATATGGGTGTAGATATGGGTGTATACAGACTCCAGACTTAGATGTTAGTTTATTAATCATAAACGAATGTACAATATTTTATAGAATTGAAAGTACATTGAAATTCATGTAACGAAAAACAAAACAGTGCTACTACTTAAATAGCGTATATAATTAGTTAGTACGTTGCGTCTAAAGTTCATTATGTCTACAAATAATCCTCACTTATTGTAGAAATGTATTCATATATGATAATAAATTGCTTTAATTGAGTGAAAGTACTATATAGAGCAAATTATGTTATTATTATTATCTTTTTTCATATGAATGCGATGCTTGCATTATATTATATACAAAAAAGTAAATTAACTGAAGCTAAAACATGTATGTGGTTTAAATAACTGTATAATAACATGAAAAATTGATTTGTTTGATTGATTTACACTATTTTTTCATTGTTCTATTTTTAGTATTAGCAATTATCACAATGATTAAGAAACTATTGCACTAAGAGCGTAAGAATATTCTTAATAATAGTAATGACATCATTGAGTGATTTCTATCTGCAAAGGCAGTGATTTATTGAGCGCTTCAGAATTTCTGGGCTATTGTCGGACTAAAATCTCTTTGAGAATGTTGCAGATTGATAATGGTTTTGTTGAGTCTAGGAATGGTATTCGCGTGCACGGAAGCAATGCCAAGAACAAGAAATGGATTTGCATATATCTTCGGTTCTTTAAGTGTTTCGTAGTTTAATTGTCAGTTCGCATGTTTCGGTCTGGAAAGAAAAGGAATTTTCCTCCGCAAAACGAATGAAAATTGATACTTGTTCACGGAAAAATCTCGTCGAGACATTGATTTATAAATGGGGTGACATTTTATTCCTGCGGCGTGTTTTTCTCTCTTTCTCTCTTCTTGGATGCTTCTCCATCCAATTCAATCCAATCCAGTTATACGCATCGAATGCGATGCAACTTTTTGCGCCGATTTCGTATATATATATATATATAAATAAGAGTCTCTTTCGCTGAATACATTGTCTCTGATAACGATGAAATTGAATTTCACGAGGCATGTTTAATTCATCCAACATTTTAATTGATGTCGAGAGGCATTAAACCGTTTGGGTCGTCCGTTCCTTTGTCCAATCTGAAATCGATGGATTCAGCATTGAAACAGTACGAGGTACGTACGTTAGAGGCCTGCAAGTAAATTATGAATGCAATCGATAATCAATAATTCATGTGAAACGGTGCAGCGGAGAAATGGATGGGTTCTGCATCGGCAATTCATTATGCATGTAACGAGACAGGTAATGACATATTGGAAGACCCATTTGGGTTCCGTACACGATGGTAGTAGTCTTCGCTTCTTTGTAATTACCATTGTTACCATACTTGCAATGGAAACATCCAGCGCAACGATATCTGTCATGCTTATTTGCATGCATTACCTTACTTTCTTTCTAATTCAATATAATTATACCTTCATCGAATATTTACGTAACTCAAGTATTATGCAACTAACTTAAAAAACCTAAATATTTTATAATCGTTTATCAATTCATGAAATGAAAGTCTATTTCCTATAATCCAAATATGTTCTCAGAATCCATATAAGTACAGTTTCTGGACAGGTAAATACTTTCAATAAATCAATCTGAATGTAAAATATTTAAGAAATGCGAATCATAAATATTAATTCTTTAATTGAAAGAATATATTCCTAGAATAAATGCATTACATAATCGACGCAGATTTCAACCTGTTCTCGCTCGTTGCACGTATGAATTATTTATACTCAAGTAAAGACCAGTTTAAGAAGAATGCACAGTAGAGTAAACGAATCAAATCATATTTATTCGAATGAGTCAATGTTTATAACACCAAGATGATTCGCGCTTCGTCCTTCTGCTTTACCAATTCCTCGGTCTCGTAACTTCTCGAACGTTCCATGCGACAGTGACCACGTTTTCTCCATTTCAGGTGGATTTCTTTCGCGATCGCCACTGCATCACCTGCAAACAACGTGCATTATTAATGCTTCTTCCTTTTTCTGGCAAGGAAAAAGTGGTCGGAGACATAAGGGAGGGTGAATAAAAGATGCATCCTGCACGTTTCGCTTCAATTGTGTGCAAGTTCTTATGAAATTATTTATACGGAAAGTTGAAATAATTTAGCGGACACACGCCAACTGGGCTTGGCAAAAAAGAAAACGCAACTGGGAAGGGTGCCTGTAATATTTATTAAGGCCTGACCCAAATTACGTAATGAATTCCCATCCTTTTTCGTAATATGATTGTGCGTTTTTCGCCGGACCTCTTAATCTAATTAACTGACTTATTTACCGAACGGTTCGTCGGGAAATTCGTTCCGCGCGTAACTGAACGGCTCTTCGACGGTCTTGAACACTCGATGGGCAATCCTGGATTCCTTGAATGGTGTTCCTTTCGTCAAGGATTCGTTCATCGCTTGAATGAAAGCCCTCCAGCGGGGCTCGAAAAAGTGCGAAACCATACCTGCATCATCGAATCATGTTAAACAAAGCAGTAAGCAGAAGACGAACATCATTACCGGACCATTGCTTATTAGCGTAATCTTTGATTTCGCCATTGGGACCCCAAAGCGTGATCTGGTTTCTCGCGTTGAATTCGTACGTCGTCCGGTCCTGAAACACGGTTCATCCATCATCAATAAACATTCCTGAACGTGCGAGGTGCAATTGAAATTCACCTCGTCGTTGCGTGCACAGTCCTTAGCTGCGTTGATCCACGATCCGAGCAAGAAGTTTTCGCCGCTTCGTAACAGATTTTCCACATCTTCGAAAACCTCCAAAAATGTATTCGCCGAATCCCTAAAACAGCAATAGCCAGTAACGAATTGAATCAGCGCTGTTTGCAGAATGAAATGCACCGAAATTGCGTGATATTCTTCGCTCTAAAACCGGCAATGAGTCGGTCGTAGTATTCGTCAGCGAAATTCTGCAGAACTTGTCGCGTTAAATCTACCACGTCATGGCTGTATGCGCGAGTCGGAGAAACTCCTTCCAAGAAGCGATCCCAAGCTTCCAGCAGCTCGCAGTGACTGTACCAGGTCTACGAAATACAATTTAATGTTAAAACTGTTTATGTTTGCATTAATTCATCATAAACTGCAACTTTACCCAGGTTTTCAGTCGCGTGCTCGGCGATCTGTTGTACGTGAATTTGCCGCGCTGTTTCTCCAATCCTTTGAAATTGTAAACAGTTTTCTGCGGAGAAAAATAATCCAGCATTTTATGACCCACTCGGTGTCGTCGATCCAGTGTAAATATTTACTTGCAGAACGTGCCACGCTTTCCGCAGATTGCCATCATCCGAGCCGTACATCCTCAGGGAGTACTCGGAGAACCAGAGCGTCAGATCCTCGATGGGTTTCTGCCTCCAGGACATTTCGGTCATCAGATCGTAGATTGCGTAGTTCTGATTGATACCTTCCGGTGTTAATCCGGTTCCAATCATGGTGCTGCCTTCCATCAATCTTGCCTCGAAAACCCTCTAGAAATCAATAAATTTGTATTGTATAGATTACTTTATAATAATAACCCATTCGTTACAAGAAAAATGTTTACACTCATGTTTGAATTATGTAATGTTTATTTGATTTTATCGAATAGAATAGGAAATATATTATATTACCTCATTGATGATATCCGAAGATCCAAACATACTCAATGTGCCGCCGAAATTGTGCAACATGCACCAGATGAACGGTTGCCCAAAGTAGGAATCGAATCGTCCGTATTGCGGATACTGTTCCGATTGTAAATCTAACACGATCATTTTCCCCTGAAAAACAGTATAAGTATAATTTAAGAGATTTAAGCGCATATATTTAGTTTATCGGATAGTCATGAATAAATACTTAAAGTGAAAGTTTTTCTGGCAGTTTTCAATGAAGTGTTTATGCGCGATTAACTATAAACGGTTCGTTTATATCAGGTTTTCTTTCGCTCAATCTGTTTAGGCATAATGAACTAATTATACAGTTAGCAGCTGGAACTGAAACTAAATAATTTAATGACTTCCTGTGATTTGCTTAATGGCAGTTTGAAAATCGGATAGATCCGCAGTTTAAGAGAGAAGTTGAGTTTACAAGGATGAGAAATAGAGAAAGAGCTGATCATACCAAGGGTACACTTGTCAAAAGGGCTTCCGCCGCTTCGAGGGTCCAGAAGTCCGAGTCGTAGTGAAACAACCATCCTTGCAATAACCTGCAGATAGAAAACCTTGCATGAGTCAATACTTACTTGAGGAACGGAAGTCAGCAAAGCCTCCGCTCGTTTCCTATTCCAGAAGATGGTTTCATGCACGAATAGCCATCCCTGCATTACCCTAACGAATTCCAAAATTGATTGAGAAGAATTGAATGGCAAAATGGGCAGAATCAAATAGAGCGAGGTACGTCATCCCTGAATTTAATTAACTCATTAAGCTGATTGAATTACCAAATTGCCTGCGGGTCGACATCGGTCATCGCGGAATAAATGGAGCTGCCAATGGCCCTCAAATAGTCCACGTCGCTCGATACTGGAGGCATCTCATTGAAAGTATCGCAATTGTAGACGTGATCCGTTCCGAATCTGCGAATCGTCTAAAACAGTAGTAATAGACACCTGACATTTACACATTCTCCAATTGAATTACTTCGGTCATAATCATGTTTCCAACTTTCTTGAACAGACTGTCCGTGGGATCCAGCAAATACGGACAACAGTACGTATCATTGAAATTGTTCCATCGAGGCAACGCGTGTAATGTAGTGTTAGGAAACAATCTGCGAGTGATTTGGAAATTAGTTATCTATTACAATACGTAATTAAATCTGATTTGCCTTTTGAAAGCGACAGGCACTTGTCCCGCAAAAGCTGGGAGCACTGGGATAATCCCTAACTCTCTCATCCTGCTCAGAATCTTCTTCTGCAACTGCACGGTTCTTTCGTGCCAAGATTCGCGAAGCGGCCCACCCCAGCCCCTCACATTTCCCATGCGATTCCTGCAACGTAAATCTTCAGTTGGCTTTCCCCGCCTCGACAATCATACACAATACCACGGCAAAAACGCTGGACCCGTGAAATGTTCGTCGATTTCCACCGAATTCATTCCCAGTTTCATAAAAACGTCCGTCCAAACAGCTTCCTGGCCGTTGAACGCAAGCACCAGATTGAACGAATTCATAGCGATCCAATCTATGTGCTTCTCCCAATCTCTCCAAGTCCACCAAGTGAAGCTGTATCCAGCTGTGCAAACGTTTTGATAGTACCGAAACCTACAAAATAAACATGAAAATACGGAATCCTTCACGACATCCCAATCCCAATGTACTTGTCGTTGAACGGAATCGTTACGTTGACGTTCGGAAGGTCTTCGGGAACGTCCACATAACTAGTTTGCCAAGCGATGTGGTTCTTCAAGTGGTACTTCAAGTAATGATTGAATCCCGAAGCCGCCGCCACTCCGCTCGTTCCCGATACCAAGATGCTTCCATCGCGCAATTTAAGAAGCTGAAAGAGATGATCTATTTTCATTTACAAAGCGAACAGCAATTAATACACTATAAATGTATCAATGGATCGTAAAATTGAATTGAAACCATTGATACTTTTATGCGCAGTTGATGGATGGAAGTCATTTGCTTTTTTCTTTGCTCAATGCAATTTATTACCTGGAAACCAATAAAGTTTGTTACTAATGTTCATTTCCATTGGGAAAACGAAACAACATTAGCAAATGGAAATCATTACATTCAGATAATATTCAACGTGGTTTCGTAATATTTATAATATCAAGGATTACCATTTTTAAGCTCATCTCTATTAATAAATTTGGCAGTTGTTTGTATTATATTAATAAAGAACTAACTTCGTCAATACGACGGATGATCTCTATAGGCAACCAAACATACCAATAAAACTTCAATTAACACGACAGACATTTTGATTAGTAAACAAAATGGACAAATATTTAGTTAAACTTGATTAAAACAACTTAATGTTTCGAAACAGTTTATTTTATACAAATATATTTGCCACTCTATATAATCATAAACTGAATGCAGTGCACAAGTGTAGAGTAATGTACAATTTGTTGTTTTTTAATCAATAAAATAAACAAGAAACGATTTATTAATATAAAAAAATATATATATTTCAGCTATGTTTGTAAAGAGAATCGATAAAAAGAAACTTACACTGAAAACGTCTTTTCCTCGAGTTGCAAAAGATTTATCAACGGAAACAACAAACTTTTCGAAATGTTGCGGTAACGCTCGTTGAATCAACGCAATCACGGCATCTCTTTGAACGTAATCACTTGCTTTGGGCTTAATGTGACCCAAAGGTTTCTCGAAATCTGTAAAAGAGATAGCGATGACCAAAACAGCCGAAATTGAGAAAGAAAACGCTCATTCCCAATTCACTTTGTTGCACAACTTACCGATAGCATAAGCTGCATATATCGCGAGCAGAACGATTGTTAACCTCGGTATCATCTTGAACTCTGAATAATGCGGACTGGACTCTTGTCCAGACGAAATTGAAAGCAAAGCGATCTGACCAAGGGCTCAATTAGATAACACTGCTTGCGTTTAATCTAATCTAATCACATAGAAACTGATGGTATTAAATTCAAAAACTTTTATTAATATAATATATAGAAAATATACATATTTTTGTCTTTATAAAAATAACAATTATAACAATTACTGCAATTCGCGGCTAGCGAACTGCAGTAATAACAAAAACATGATTACGTTGCAAAGAAAAACACAATACGATCAATTTTTGGACACGGACAAAGCATTAGTACGCGTTAAAAATGTTTAGGGAAGCGACTTATGCTACATACACAATATCGTCTATAAAAATGGCCGCAGGAACCTTGACTTCCATACTAATTCCCATAGTGGGAAACAATCCCAGTTTCTTGTAATGTTTGTACTTCTTTAAGGGACGGTACCTATAACATGAGTTCAGTGATTATTCTTGTTAAATATACATTCAAATATATGAGAGTGTTAATTGTTTCGAGACGATTATTGAATGATTGTTTTTTTGTGATTTCAAATGAGACTACTGATAAATGTAATGGAAATTTTCTAATTCTAAACTAAATCTAAGAATAACTAGGGAATTATCCGATGTAAACGTCGTCGTTCAAGCGGATATTTCCTTGTTTGTAGACTTCTAGATAAATTCCCATCACTGTGAGTTTTCCTTCAACTGGGTTATCTTTGATATCACGTAACCGGCGATACCTAGAAAAGTAAGTTGTAGAATGTTGCAAATACTTGAAAAAAAAAAGTAAATAAGATTTCATCGAGCAAATGGGATTGAAAACATATTTTTGTTTTCATGTGTCTCGTCACGATAAGATTTGTGTTATTAGCCTTGTAAGATCGACAAAAAAAAGTCGATGAAATAAACGATCCTAACATAAATAAATAATAAAGAATGCATTACGTTTCCATGGTTTTCAGTGGTTCCCTGTCGGGATTGCGAACTGCGGTTTCCGGATTGATGGTTGTCATGATGCACCTGGTGCAAGGCTTGACGTTCCTGAAGATCGCGTCACCGATCTTCACCCATTCCCAGTTATCCTCCGCGTAGGCAGGCGCACCTTCACCGGAAATCGTAATCGATGAGCGGAAGTTCTCGGAAGCCACGCGGTCGTCTTCGTGCAGCTTCTCGTTGAGGTCGTCAACCGATGATTGGTTCACCAGCAAAACGGCGCTCAGATCGGAGTACAGGCCCTTCGGAAGTAAATGCAATACAATCAAGTTTGAACACTTGAATTACTCGACTTACTGCCGATTTGTTAGTTAATTTCTTGTAGATTGAATAAGACTTGTATATCTTCATGATGTTCCTTCGGTGCTTCATGGATCCATCGTGATATCCGATGCGAAGTTCTGCCGTTTCATCTCCGTGGATGTACTTGGAAATCCATCTCGCAGCGTCGTCACCGCAATCGATTGAGTAGATGTCTTCGTTTTCGTGTACCCTGCAACCAACGTATTTCAAATAGTTTTGATATTCATCTCCTGAAAGGAACAATTACTTGACTTTAAATTCCTTGTTCCTCGATGGATCCGGGACACAGAAGACCAAGGTGGGCATTCCAGGTGCATTCAATTGAACGTGATTTTCATCGTGAACGGACAGTTCAACCAGGAGCAACTGGGGAAACGTCCTGGCAGTCTTGAACTGGTTGTTCTTATCGCCGTATACCAAGTACGTGCTGTCGGAATGGAAGAAACGTTAGTTGTTTTTTTTTGTTGCCTGTTTTGCTACGATCTTTTCTTAAGCCTGTTTCGTTTAAAAGATCTTTTCTACTTGCCGATCCCTTAATTGCAAGCCCCTTTGGACCTCCGGATCCTGCATAATACCGACGTCCGTGCATTTGGCGGAGGTCAGTTCCAGCCTTTTGCCACTCTTCAGCGGGTACAGCTGCAGCTTCGTTACCTTCCCCACGGGCTTCCATTTCCTGACGATGTCATCCTTTTGCTGGAGGTAGTAAACAAGAGCGGATGCTGCGAGGGCACCTAGTGTAGCGCCCGCGACGTGCGTGTAGATGTTCATGTTCACTGGAATAACTGGAAACGTGCTGGCTATCCTCGGCGAACTTATCACTCTTCTGAGACTTTTTCTCTCTACAAGATCTAGCACACAGTACAGTCCTATAAATAAAGCCGAGTCACTGCATATTGTCAAAAACGTGTATGCAAGGTCAGATAATAATTACCAGATTATTTGTTTATTCTACGCATCAATAGTGCGGCACGAGAATGCACATTGGTACGTGGGAACTCAATTTCTTTACAAAAGCAACAATTTCTACTATTCTCTTTTTATTTCACATATAATTTCAAACACTTTACAAGTACAATAGAAACGCTGCGTATCCATCGAAGCCGCCCTCCACTCCTCCTCTCACATTATTAACGATTCGTTAAGTCCCAGCTAGAACGCAAATGAATCATATCAGCAATTAGCGCTAAACAATCCACAAAAATTACTAATATTATCTTTAATAACCATTTCTTTAACGAATTTACTTAACTCAATATATCTCTCAAGGACTTTAGCCTCATACCAGTTATGATGTTTGCATTAGCTATTCAAATGAAATGAGATATATCAACTCGTTATTCGTTCCATTTACGTGACCAACATTTTAATGGGATTCTTTATATTTAAATGAAACGAACAACAGAAATATTTTCCAATAATCAAACGCATTAGATAACATACCGTTTCGCCCTCGCGTTTTCCGCATCCGGCAAACTTAATGGCGGTTTCGCATCGATCTCCGGCATCTCCAACTGCAAGAGAAAATGCATTACTTCACCGAAAGACACATGCAACTACGACTTTGCCGTATTTCACCTTCTGCTACGCATTTCTCAATGACTTGCTTCATTTTCCCATAAATTTCCTCGTCGGCTGCCTTGAATGGTTCAATTGATGCAATGGCTCCATCCAGGTTCAATTTTCCATCTTTATCTTGCTGTATTGAGAAATTTTATATTAACAAACATATTCTTATAATTACAATTACTATCAATATTTAAATTAATCATTAAATGAAAATGATATTTTGATTCAACAAATTCTTTATTTTAGTTCTTGCGAATTCATAACAGATGGCTCAGGTGGTGCAAATCGCGAATTTAATTACATCAAACAGGCCGCGCACTTTTACATGCAATTATACTAATTAAACCTTCCTCAATTGGAAACTAGATGTTACTTAGCATGTTTAATTAGTTAATCTAACTAAAAAGAAAATGTTTGTTTGTTCTCTAATTATTACATTTAAAAAGTAACATGTTATTTAATTAAAGGAAACAATTACTCAATAATTTCCCTACTATATTTTTATGTAATCAAAACATACAATTTGCGTTCATAGTTTTTAGTTATATTTTACGGATAAGATAATAGCTTTTATTGCAAACAAAAAAAGTAATACTAATAAAAGAAAATTCCATAGTTGCAAATGGCTATTGACCATTTTGGTTTACATTTTCTATTCTTTGTATTACTTCATTTTTATTATATTGAGTTCATTTTTGTTGTTGCAATATATGTTACAGTTACAACAATGAAAAGTTTCATCAATTGCAGCAGTTGTATTTCATTTTATATATATTTATATCAAATTTATTTCATCAACTAGATGAAAAAATATAAACCAAAATGATGCAAATACACAGAAAAGAAAACACAATTATTGCCATTTCTGCAAAAGCCTATAGATCATACGTCTTTCTGCCCAATATATTTCAATGTATGAACAAATAATTGTGGCAAAATATTGAAACTTACCACTCCAAACTTTTCGTGGAAGCATGCGACCAAGCATTTTCCCTCCTTCCTGGTAGGAGCCTTCTTCGCCATCAATTCGGCAATATCGTCTAAACGGAAATGGAAAACATCAGTTGGTTTTTCAGCAAATACAACAATGATTTACCTCCGTTCGCGTTTTCCTGGGCAGCGCAAGCCGTTCCGACCTCCTCCACCTTCTTGATGACCTTTGCTTTGAATTCTTCGTCGAACTGTAACGAGATTTCTCCTTCAACACAAATACAATATTCGATGCGAAATCGATTTTCCTGCCGCACCACTTCGATGCGATTTTAATTGCATCAATTTCCATTCGATCAGATCTTTCATTAAATCTCACCCTCCGCAACCCCAAATGCCATTACACATGGATTATGCGTTGGAAAATGAAAATGATTTCAGCAGAGATATTTCAAATGCAAAATGATGATCGAATTGACTACTCACAGCAGCATTGGCAGCAACGACGCACGCAGCAACGAATACAATGAAGTACTTCATTTTAATTGTTGATATTTTTTTTGGATTCGGGTTTAACGTTGTTTCTGGACGTTGGAAGAAGCGCAAACAACTGATGCACTGTCGACGTCCAGGTGCTTTTATATAGCACCGAAATCCTCATCATCCGGGGACGAGGTCACTAACAATTACTCATTTATATATCCATTTGGTCTATCTGTCTATACGTGCATGCACATGTACATCTAGATTTTGAAAATAATACGCTTTGTTTCCTCAATTATTGTGTTCTTTTTTTTGTAGTTAATTACCTGCGCTACTCACATGTACGTCGCATTCATAATCATGTGGCCAACTTGCATAACTTTTCGACTACATGTCCCATAATCAAGTCAGAAAACACGGCAATTTATCAAGCAACAAGCTAATAATTTCTATAATTGTTTTTCCGCAGTACGAAGAACCATTCAACAATACAATACCTCAATTCGTGTGTCTGTCTGATTCACAATAACATATTCAATGAAATATTACAAATCTAAATCACTTTTACAAAAAAAATGTATATAATAATTACTTATTTAACGCAATTAGAAATAAATGTTTCCTCATTTCGAAATTTTAAACACTCGTTTAATTCAACTCTAAATACAGTAACTGCAAATCTGTAGCAAAGTGTTGCATTCAAAACTATTTTTAATCTACTTTTATGTGCCTCAAATACAATGGCCTGTTCAAAAAAACAGATTGTAGAAAATAAAACTAATTAATTTGATTACTTTCCTAATAGAATAAACTACTATTAAAGTTACTGTTTTGTCTTGGAAACTAAATAAAAATGAGTAATTAAATAATAATTTTCTTTCTTTAATTTCGTTCAATAAAATTAATGGGAATTATTTCTGTTACAACTAAAACATGTTGTAATAGAAATTCTGGCGCACCTCAATTAACAAAAGATCAAACGGAACGTAAATATTTGTGCACTATTGCCAATTTATCTACTACTACTTGTAACAAATAAATTTCCAAAGAAAATCATTAAAAACTAAAATTAAACTTAAATTTCATGATTTTTTAAAACAATAATAACAATATTTCAGAAACATATACATTGAGTTTGTAAATGATATTCTCAGTGCTTTTATTGCTTTTTTTCTTCTAATCAAATATGATTATTCAAAATGAATGAATTTGTTTAAAGAAATCATGAATGAAACATGAAATGCTATTCAACATCAACATTCAACATTGATGCAACATATTGGAACTTGCTGCTCTATGTTTGATACGGATTCATCTGCGTTATACAATTGATAATTAGCCACTTAATTCCGCCTGGATCGAAATTGTGGTCAATTGGTAATACACGTGAAGTTTCATTCCGCAATTGCATTAAATTAGTGAGATTATATGAAAAAGTTTCCTCTTCGCATTGCATTATATTTCTTCTTTTTTTTTTGTTAATTATCAAGGAACACTTGAAATTAGTGTTTTGTTTGTGGATGCAATAGTAAAATTCGCATTAACATCAAATGCGATTTTAATTCTATAGTAAAACATGTAATTCTTTCTCTTATTGGGAAAAAATAAACAACAATAAGAACAATATTTTCAAAAATATGTATTTTAATTTAATGTTCTCCGAAATGTAATAAGTGTATCATTTTTGTATCATAAATATTTAGAATTTGTATATAGTTTTAAAGGATGGGAGTCATAGATTTAAAAAAAAAAAAGTTATATATATCATGTTTTATATAAGAATCTTATTGCAGATTTTATTTGTAAACGTGTACATCTTAATAGCTTTGTGAAAATTGATCTGTAATGTTGAATAGAAATTAATAAATTGCTTTTTATTGGTTTTTAATGATGAAAATTAAGACAAAACTTATAGAAAAATGTGTTTACAGTTTGCCTATCAACATTTTTATACAGTTGTGCCATCTATAAGACAATATACCAAGTATATGCTACACTTGTTTTTATATCAAAAGAAATAGGCAATCTACACACACGGAAGCTTGTTAAGTTGCAAACAATTTGATTAAATGGAGAATTTAATTGCTGCGGAATAGAAAGAACTAGGATTTCATAGGTTTTGTAATTAATATCAAAAATATAACTTACATGAACCGAAAAAGGTTTGTGCAACGAAACAAGTATTATAACTGGCAGCACAAACGCCAGCTTTTCTTTTGTTTTCCAATTGAAAACAATTAAACTGCCTGTAACATTGTTACATTTACGAGATTTTGTTTGTTGTACACAGTTTAGCTTTTGTTTTCGCTGTAATTTCAACGAAATTGTTTAGATTGTTTCCTATTGGCGTTACTTTGCTGCGAGTACTGATTTAAACTTTAAAGGTAGGTTTAGAACATTCTTCTCCAATAACTGCTTTAACTGAATGTATTGCAGATGTTTTTTGATTTGAAAACTCTCACTAAAAGTGGGAAATTTTTCAACATATGGAAAGCAGCAAATTGCGGCGTCAAGAGACTCACGAGGAAGGAAGTGTTATCCATTGATATTTGCATAATTTGGTAATATAATTTCGCTAATTTTCACTCGTAAAATTTAAATTTGATTGCTTTCAGTGATGAAGTGGTGAAGTTAGTCTGCTCTAGAAGCACCAGACCCGAGGAACGTCTGTCCTTGTTTTTATCAGCCAAGTTGACGAGCGGTATTTTGAGAGTGTACGGAAGACAAGTGCAATTGTTATTCAATGACCTGAATACGTATTACGTTGCTTATAATGCGTAAGCTGTATACTAGGTAGTTAATAAGTTGGCTTAATTATTACGTATTGCAGGTACACTTCGTCAGCAGTGAATTTGGATGAGGAAGAATGTAAGTTCTTTGACTCAAAGTTGAGTTTGTAAAGTACATGTATGTGTTTGCAGCTGACACCCCATTGGCTGTTATTAAAAATGTTAAGAGGATTAGAGCAAAGAAGCCGGCCGGAGAGAAAAATAAAGAAAATCAGCCAGAAGACGCGTTAGCTTCTCTGGAGAGGAGTCTGGCACTTTTCGACAAAGACGCTGAACGTTTAAGTGCCTCCATGGAAGTTCATCGACGACCAGAAGAGATCACTATGAGAGAAGTGTCAATGCCTCTGCGAGAGATTCCGGCCGAGTCGAATGTAAAATAAACACCGTTCATAATTCTTCGTTTTTCAATGGCAATGCTTTTAGATCGAATGCGGGGAACTTGAAAAATACATTACCGACTTGGTTACTTTACCGGCGGTTCCATTGAGAGAGAAAAGGTATATGATGAAATGGAATTTCAACAGTAAGCAATATAGGTGATTTTCAGTAAGAAGCGCAGAGCGACAGACGATGTAGAGGACTTGATGAAAGAAGTTTCGCAACAAAAGATTCAAATTCATATTCCCGAAACAACAAGAGAATTCCAAGATCTATCTAGAATCGAATCATTCACCGTTGAACATCAAATGGCGCAAAATAATCAACAAAAACAAGTGCAAGTGATAAGTCAAGAGCAAGAGCCTCAGCAGGAGATTCAAGTAGAACCGCAAGTAATAGTACTACGAGTTCAAAAAGATCGCCAAAAGAGGAAGCAAGCCATTTACTTAATTGTAGAGAAACATAGAAAAAATGTTGCGATCGACATGAATGTATGCGCTGGAATAGATTTTACTATAAATAATAACATTACTTATTTTGTAGCCAAATGATCGAATGCTTTTATTTCAAGAATCTGATCATTTCATGAATGAGCCGGAGGAAAAGCTTCTTGCGTGCAATACTTTTTTTGATACATTTAATGTGTTGGAACATTTCCTGGTCAATGATGATGCGAGGGAAATGCATTTACAAGACGGCACCCCTCAACTGTCCTGGAAAAGTTTAAGCAAAGTTTCAAGGAATTCAAATTTTGCATCATCGACTCCGATAAGGATGCCGGTAGGTAGTTTAAAACCAGCAAGACAATCTCTAGTCCAAGGACTATCCCATTGCCTACCTTCCATACACGAAGCAAAGGAAAAACACACAGAGTAAATATATTTAGAAATTGATTGATGTTCCAGTTGTTAAAACATATTATTTACAGAGAATTGGAAATACCAAAGACACGAGAGTTGCACAGGTAGTATTCTCTATACATTTTAATTTATTTCGTTATAGTATGTTTTGTTGTTGCTAGTGATGTAATCATACCAGAAGTTCCAGCCGAAATTCGTTTAAGAAGGGAATCTAGTCAGCTAGAAAACAACGAAAGCACACATTTGGTTATGGAAGCTATAACAAACCTGAAAGCTTTTGGTAAGGAACGCATCGTTTTGGAAGACATTGCCGAAAGGCCGTTCACAAAACGTACAATTTCTTCGGCTTTCAACAGCTTACTCAGTAAGAATTTGAACAATACAATGAACTATTATTAATACTATTTTGTTTGCAGTTCTTACCAAGCAGAGATATGTCACATTGTACACTTGGGAAAACTCGATTGCGCTGAGCCATATTGAAATTGGACCAAAGGTATACGAACTTCTCATTTAAGCAAATGACTAATTAATTATAAGTTTAAAATATTTCTTTTGTTTTGTTTAAAACGATAATTAATGTTCAGTACAAATTCTTAAGATTTAAGATTGATATATATTATAATACAAATACGTTTATTATTGTATTCCTTCCAAGTGTTATACGAACAAGTGCAATGACATGCATTAACCCTTCATATTTAGTTAACATTTTAGTTTGTTAAAGAAATTGGATGTCATTAATGATGATGATGATTTGGTAACAACTGTTCATAATGCGAGAGGAAGCATTGAATTGAGAGTTAAACTTAAAGAATTGCTGATTACAAAAAGAGAAATCATGTCAAAGTTTTAAATGAAACGTAAACTTTCAATTTTTGTTTTGCTCTATTATTTCTTGTTATAGATGTGAAATGTATTCGTAAACTATAAAATTTAACGGTTATCTGGGTTAATACGTGCATAAAGTGCAGTTTGTAAACAAATACTCAGTTAAGGAAAATGACGACATAAAATTGATAATATTTTGTTTTGTTATCGTTTGTGTATGTTGATCCGGATTGAGTTGTTATTGCTTTAAATGAAAGTGTTTTATTTCACTTATTTCAACAGAATTGAATGCAATGTTCGTTCTGAATAGTGTTAGTTCGTAGATCTCTTTTGGAAGGACAAAAATAACCGTGGCCCCAAATATAAACAGTTTGTATATAGGATGCTGATACCGATTTCTCGCTATTGCTTCTGGTGTCGGGGATCCTGTTTTGCTTTACTTTATCCTTCAATTTCTTGTTTTTCTTCTTTCTTTTTTTGGTATTTCGTGGGGGTACGTTTAGTGTAGAAACGGTATCGGAAATGGGCTTCCGCGTCTTTAAATGCATCATCTTCGAGGTCATCGCTTCCTCCTGCCGTACTGTTCTCCCAGTTTCTCACCGCGGCCGGCCACTTGAGCCAACCGAAGTGTCCCTCGGCAACGCTTATTCAACTCGCCTCCGTTCTTCGGGTCAAACGCGATCTCGCTGCTGCTGCTGCTGCCTCTTTGTTTAAGCAAACATGGCCGCAACGTCTTCTTCAAATGTTGTTTCTTAACTGGGAGCTCTTCTGCATTTCATATCCGCGAGTTTTGTGTGACCTTCGGTTCAATTGTTATTTGGATACACTGTTAAAGCACATCTAGTAAGTTCAGGCTACAAATAACAAACAAAAATCACCTTACTAACACGAAATAACCGCTCACTTTTCAATCTGCCGCACACGTTGAAACCTTGTATTCTGATGATTGTGACCACATGATTGATACTAGTTATGTTATAATTATAAATACATAATTTTAGTAAAATAACGTAATATATACTGAAAAATATGCATGTAGTTTAATCCTTTGATCAATTAAGTGATGATTTAATAACATATTGAATTATCATTCTATTTTAAAAGAAACATACTATATAATCTACATTTAACTGAATAGTTAACAAAAGTTTCGTATCTTTTATTCTTATACATAACACAAAGAAAAAGCTATCTAAAAGGTGAAACGTGATACTTCCATTTTTCATATTACGAATGAATGCGAAAGTATGGTTCTTGCAAAATCAATTACAACTTGTTTCCTATAAGAAACTGAAAGCGATAATGGAACTGATTGTTCTGCACAGCGATTGCAATTCAATAATGCGTCCGCATGTATTTCCTGTGCCCACAACAATTCTATCTTGTGCCTCTGACCAAAACGCGTGGGAACTGTTCACATCTCAGTCATTCATTTTTGAACCTACATTGAAAACAATTGTATAATCGTTTAAAGAAAGCTCAAAATATGTTTAGTATAAAGCTAAAGATACAACTTTTTCAGCTTGAATAGATCATTTTCACTTTACCTTGACCTATATTTCTTATTATTGTTAATGAATTTGTTTGTAAATACAAGAATATATACGAAAATTGTATATTGTTGTGTTTGGAATGGCATGATATAACAATTCAGATGATTCTATTTAGTGTGTACGATACTTAGTGTCCAATAAATATGTTCATAATATCGCTAAGGTACGAGCAGCAACAACATATCTCACGCATAATGCATTTTAATGGATGCGTTTATTGTTGTGGAACACGTATTCTCTGACACGTACAGCGTGAGACTGAATACGATTTATGCATAAGGAAGTCGACTTACACTAGATTCCAACAATAATCCAACATCGAGAGACGAGGTGTTTCTCCGTTTGCTTATACCTATTCTAGGAAGACACGTTGCGCAATACTAGAGCATGGATCTCGGACAGTAAAAGAAAGCCAGTAATGTAACAAGAAATAGTCAGTTGTGCTTGGGCTATTATTAAGTAAGGAAATACTTCTTGTTTTTTTTTTAACATTTTCATCTTATTTTCACTTTCTACAATCAGAGTTATATACTAGTTTAGTAACTATTCGTTAATTGGATCAATGAACTAATTACAATTGTTTATTTTAGCAATTACTATTTGGAATAATAAACAAATATATGATGTTTTGAAATTTATACTATATTCTGTTTACATTTAAACTACAGTTATATGAGAAAAACCGGTGATTCATCTTTTTTTTTACTATCTAATTTTACGTAATGGTTTTGATGGCGAAAGTAAATTAGTCATTGAATACTAATGATATACATTCATTCAACAAGCTTAAAACTAATACGGTTTATAACTAATATAGTAACATTAAGTTTATTGTTAATTGGTGCCAAGTATGTACGTTATGGTTTTGATTTACTGAAGATTGTAGTTGAATTGTTGGGCTATTTGAGATTGTTAAGTGTTGAGTAAATAAGGTAGGCCATAAAATGCTATTAATACGGTGCAGAGACTGGAAATGAACTGAATGCAATTAAGTATGTTTATCGTGGATGCATCCCTGAATCTATCCACTTGATGCGCTTCTGGTTTTCCTATAGTTTATTTCGGTCTATTGATATATTTATAACAACACTCGAACACAAAAGTATCGAGAGTCCACTCCACAAAACCAGACGATGCGTTGTGTATGCCCGAGATTCACTTGCGCGTAAATAAACCAACTCGAGAATCTCCAAATATACAAACACAACAGAAAAAAGAAACGGCGATCAACAAATGCCCACATGTTGGAGACCTAGTCTAGCCGAGTCAGTTCCCCTCCTTGGGTTGTTCACCTTGCGCTCTCAACGTGCACCCAAAGGAAAGTTATGTACTCGAAGAGCAAAAACGAGTTTTCTCGTCGATGAGCATAGGAAAACCCTTAGCCCATCAACAAACTACAAGAACAGCTGCAGCAGCTTAAAACACAAACGACGAGTACCTGTTACGCAACGCGTAACTTCTGCTTGTTTTCTGCTTTTCCGATGCACCGATTTACTTGCCTAATCGGCAGCAATTGCGGAACGGTTAAATGCGCAATTAAAATTCTCACTGCTTTAATCGTGTAACGGAGATAAAACGCGTCGCGTTGACTTTCTATTATTATTTCGCAGATCGCATTGCAGTTGCAGCTCACGTAATTACACGCCGTGCTGGAAAATGTGATTACGGTTTCGTGAATAAATTCCGGATGCAAATTTCGGTGATTTTCATTTTTCACTCGCGACGCGACGAGTTCGCAAATCGGACAAATTAAACGCGAACCTTTTTAACATTATTCATTCCACTGAATGCACATTATATCTCTGTTGCCAGTAAGTTTATTTTTTTTACATCTATGTTTATTTGTACACCCATACCTCGCTTTACGGCCTAGATACGTTAGACGTAACTTGGCCGCAAAGCCGTATAAGGAATCAATCATTGTGCTTTCGCATTAAGGCCGTAAATCGAAAACGTCCCTTAATTGAAGAGGGCCGTATAAAGAGCGGCCGTATAGCGAGGTATTGGATGTATTCATTGTCGAGCAACCAAATTAAAGCTGAACATTCACTCTTTTAAACGCACGTGTATCAATTAACTAATTCACAGTTAAACTCTCATAAGGAATCAAATTAAAGTTAAATATTCATTTTGTTCGTAATCCACTGCTATGGTAGTGATGATTGTCATTTAGATGCAATTATCGGTGATACTTACTGAAACGTTTCTTTTAGCTTCGAAAAACTAAGCGATCCTCATAACGTTGATTGATCATTTGGTTAAAGTTTGGGTAAAGTTTGAATTACTACAAAATGTCGTACTTCATAATTGTAGAAGGAGGTAAATAGGTGAAACGGTATTTTCGAATGTATAGAAGAGTATTTTGAATTAACTTTTGTTGATAGAATATGTTTGTATTTGAAAAAAGGATATTTAGAAAGTATTAAGGTTATTAAAGATTGTTTGAAATTATACAAGTATAAATGATGTTTTGCTAAACACAATTACAAAATAGTAGAACGAAACGGGAAGGGTAATTTAAAGAAGTTTTATTATTCGAATTTACTTTATTCCTAACATTATAGATTATAGTAGCAGTATCTCATTTGCGGTTCAATTATTCACTGGTTTAACGAAGGGATTGGCCGGGTAGAACGGTCGGTGGTTGAGCGAAGTGTCGTCGATCGATCTCCTTCGTCGTTTCCCATTCACGACTCCCAACTGCAGAAGCACCGGGTTCGTGGTCAAGGCGGCGGCAGCTCCGAGCAGTGCGATCCCAGCCAGAGGAATCAGCAGGCCTTTCAGAGCGAGCGCCTGGAATTTCAATGCAGGAATTTTCATTGCGCTCACGGCGAAAATATCATTTCATACAAGCAGATGGTGTACCGAGCGATGCACCCAGATAATGACTCCGTAATGTATACGTAATCTCACCATTCAATTGCTTGGAATGCGTATTAAGACTGTTCTTCTTCGTCGGGGCAGTCTCTAAAATTGATCTTGTACTCGAGCTCATTTCCTGGACGGAACGCTCTCGGAATAAATTTCACACTCCGTTTAGAAAGGTCGAAATCAGCAATTAATTATTTTGAATGCATCGTTTCTACGTTCCTTTGATTATAATTATCAAGCATTTATGATTTAAATTGGATTGACCATCAGAAATACTTAAATCTAATTCAATATAACGGAAGATTTTAATTCAAGTAATTGCAATTTAACTATCTGTATTAATATATTTCAGGTTTGCAATTGAAAGTGGTATCAGAGAATGTTTCGAGGATGAAATGTTGTTATGCAATTAGATAAAAACAAGAGCGTTGCATGTGGATTGTGATTCAGATATCTAATTAGGAATGAGACTGAGTTTCCTGTTTTTTTGCGTTTTGCTGTTCCGTTCGTGGTGGCTTTGAATGCGAACAATGAATGTGGTAACAGATCAATCGGCAAACAACAGGAAATTGAATTGTGGCAAGCAACTTACGCCATTGAATCCTCCTTGATGGCCAAGTCCGAAGCCGCCGTAAGTTTGTCCGTGACCCGTGACCCCGTGGCCGATTCCGTGACTTCCACCAGAGCCACCGTGACCTCCGCCTCCGCCAGAAATCCCATGGCTTCCAGGGACCCCGATGCTCCCTCCGGCGCTTATGTAACTTCCGAAGCCGCCTTTGTCGTATCCACTGTAGCCCTGATCTCTGTTACCGCTGTATCCCGAGGTGTATCCCGTAGTCCCTGAACTATATCCGCTGCTGAATCCTGTCGAACCGTGCGAATCGTATCCTGCAATCCATTGGTCATTAATACTGAATGCACGTTCATCAATCGGTGTTAATTACCCGAAGGATAGTAATATTGAGGATGCTTGTGCGTTGCGCTCGTCGAATGCAGGCCGCGCGTAATTTTTCCACCTTCGCTTTTATTGTTTTCGACGTTTTCCGGTGCGCCGCGGCGTTCCTCCTCGCTGATTGCGTTCTGTGTTATTAAATTAAAAGAAGAGAAACAGCAAACTATGAAGAAAGTTCCTTTAAGCAATTAAGATTTCATTGAGAATACCATTGAAATACTTCAGGAAGACACACCTCAGCGTACTTTGTTTTGTATCTCTTTACAATAGATTATTTCATTCATAAATAATTGTATAGTCGAATTGTTTCGTAACAAAATTTCTAAATTTTTGTATAAAACACAGCCGAAAATCTTTGTTAAAGTAACTACATTCCCAGTTATGGGAACTACTGCAACTATTTATCTAATTTACTAAAAAAAATCCTGGAAAATACGTTTAATGTTTGCATTGATTGACTGTACAAAACTATCAGTTTTAAAATTTGTATGAAAATATGTAATTGATTCTGTGTAATAGAAAAGAAAATTTAGTTATTTTGAAATGTTAAGGTATGTGACCAAATCAGCATGTTTTAAATGGTATTTGAACTTCCTGATGTTTCATTTATATATATTTAAGAAGTTTTTCGCAACATTACATTTTATATGATGCTTGTCATCAAAATATTTGAATTATTTGATTAATAGACAATTATGATTATGTAGGATTAATTCATCAGTTTCTTTTGTATTATGATTTTCTTTAAAATCTTAGGAAAACTCTGATCATCTTTTCACTTTACTCAGGTTTGAATCAGAGCCTTTCGCATCTGATTGTTGAAATGCATTCTTATGATTGTACAAATACTTACATGTATATTTGCTTGTTCAGAATTTGATATAGATTTGGCACAGTATCCGCCCATAAAGAAGATCAACAGAAACAATTTCACTTGCACCATTTTCGTTGTCAATCGAAACGTTTCCAATGCGTGTTGAGAATACAGGTTGTAGACTGGTGCAGAAGACAATATGTGCAGGATTTATATGTGTCCTGGATGTGCAAAGATCAGAGGTGGTTGTGGTGGTGGTTGTACACTTATGGCATAACTGCAGACACTTTTCTCTTCCATTGTCATACGGACTTTTTGGACCGAGAACTTCGAATGCGATACACCTGGATGATCCAGAACAATCCCTGCGTCCGCTCAATTTTAACGAGATTTATTTAATAATATCTCAAGCTCTGGCCACGCAAGT
The DNA here is from genome assembly GCA_018845635.1 of Nicrophorus orbicollis. NCBI lineage: Eukaryota > Metazoa > Arthropoda > Insecta > Coleoptera > Silphidae > Nicrophorus > Nicrophorus orbicollis. Next base: position 136,354 of record JAFMTC010001209.1, read on the forward strand.
CCACCCATTGCGCAAGGATATTAATTACCTCGTTATTGCATTAATCAAGTTCGTTATTTTCGTGTGCGATATCAAGTATGTGACGCTCGTAATGAAATACTTTTCGTGGAGAGAAGAATGGAATAAGAAGAAAGCGAGAGGTGAAGGGAGTGGAGAAGAAGAAAAAAAGGTATCAACGTTATTGTAGAGTGCAGAACTTAATATGGCATTCCTGCGGAGAGCGCGGGGCGAAAATATTATATTACTGGGGTAGATGAAATCCCATGTGGGGTGCTCTGAAATTACCAACATTCAACTGTCGCAGTAAACACTGAAGGACCGTATGACACCGAAACGCCGTTCCTTTTTTTTTGTGTGTCTCTCCTCTGCGACCGCAGCCTCCTGCCTTTGTTTACGCGGAGCCGCCCCCGCACAAACAGCGAACAGTGGCGTACCGTCATAAATAAAACAAGCAGGAATGTTTTCAATAAATTCGCGAAATTTAGTACGCAACTTTTTAATGAAAAAAATACTCACATAATTCACCAATATTTTAATACCATTTTTTGAAGTTTAATATTTTACATCGTACATTTTATGTTGGTAATAGCAACAATAAATTCATTATCTGTATATCCATGGATATAAAATATTTGAACAATAAAACAGTTCCTAACTGCGTCAAGTGTCAATTTCAGTTCAAGATTAACAGCAAGATATTTAGTCACTCAAAATACAATTATTGAAGGTAATTAAAATATATACTATACATAATTAACACTTATAAAGTGATACTTCTAATTACTCATAAAGATGTAGAAAAATACAACTAAGCAAATGAAATATTAGAGGTTAAACATGTAACAGATATGTCAAAAGCTCTCAACTCTCGTCTCTTCAAAAACTTGTTCTTCTGATCTAAAATGGTCATTAGTTTACTACTACTCATACATATTTTTTTATTTCATTATGATATTGATGTCTTCAAATACTAATTGATTAATTGATATTTAATCAAAATTTAGATCGAAGTCTAAACATAAGAAAAGACTTAATAATTCAGAAGCAAACTGCTATTGCTTACGAGTACAGTGGTACCTCGATATACGAGTGCTCTAATACACGAGTGTTTTGAGACACGAGCCGCCGAGCGAGCGATATTTTGCTTTGAGATGAGAACAAGATTTGAGATACGAGGAATCGCACACTACAAGACACTAGCAGTTTCTCCCACCTCAGACTAATTGCTTTGAGATACGAGCAAGGTTACGGAACGAATTAAACTCGTATGTCGAGGTCAGAGGTATGTTTATTCAGAATATTTTGAAAGTTTGCTAGTTATTGTATTTATACATGAATGAAACATTATTGTAATTTGATTGAGTTGAAAGACCCAAGGTTTACTGCTGCGTCATATTGGATTTATTACGATATATTACATTATTCAATAGGAATTGTTGCTTGTAATGTTTTCTTTTGGTTTTATTGTAATTTTTTAAGATTCGTTTTGTTTTCGAATTTTAAGAGTAGATTGCGTATGATGCGCCACTGTTTAGTGTGCTGTTTATTAAAGTGCTTGGGAGGCGGGCGCTAGGACGAAAAAAAAGGGAGAAGTGGAACAAATGCCATAAAAAGGGATAACATTTCCGCAAATTGCAGGACACTGGGAATATATTCTCGCAGTCATCTTTTTATGACGGCGAGAATATGTTATTAGATTGGTAACCAAACAAGGAAGCAGTATTTTACGATTGCCCGAAAGAAAGAAATAAAAGTGAAACGGATAAACCGGCTGCGACATATTCATGTGGAATGTTGCAACTCAATTATTTATATTTGAGTGCAAGACACAAAAGACTTTTGTCACAGCCTGCACACGGCATTGAGGAATATTTCTATTACGAAACATATATATGTACGAGAAAATGTATTCAGGACATTTTAGTGTAATCTAGGCTAAGGCCTCGTCGGCAGTTGAAGAGCCTCCTCACACCCCACATACGCAGATTTGATTGTGTTTTCATCTCCTCTCCCCTGCTGGAAACGGCGTCAATTTTTGACAATTGCTTCCCATAATTCACACAACATTTCTCGCTGTTTCCATTTTCTCGACGGAAGCAGGAAATATTAAAGTAAATCATCCATGAAACGCTTTGATAAAGATTTCTTTTCTCTCCTATCCCTTTTTTTTTCTGCTTGTTCGATGTAATTGTTTCCAGTTGGAGTGAAAGTGCGGAGTGGCAAACGACACCCTCCCTCCCCGGGACATTTGCACGAGTGGATGACAAGTTTCCATAGTTTGTGTCGTTTGCGCTTTCGGCGTTTAAAAGTTTTAATTGCATTGCCCTGTCTCTCTATTTAAATGCGGTTTCCCTTTCGACGGAGCCCCAACCCTTCAATTTCGGTGCGCGTGCACACATCGTACACATCAAACAACTTCTGCACTTGTACGATCATTAAAATCGCTCCAACTAATTTCGCTCCTCTGTTTCAGGCTCCTATGGCGAACTTCATCCAGTTCCGCAGGTCTCGCAGATCTTCGACTGCCAGTGTTTATATGCAAGTAAGTAATGATTATAAATGTTTTCAAATAGTGAAAGATTGCAATGATTCATAATTAACATGTACAATCTGATTTTAAATTCATGTTATTTTCGTGTTAAGTGTAAATACTCATATTTGTAAATTTTTTGGGATCGGGATTAAAAATCTCCGTGGATTACCTCGTAGTTACATCGTTGTGGAGTCTTTGAGGGGTTTATGAATATCAAATGCGAATATTGTAAGTAGTTTTATTGACAGTTGAGTGTTTTTATGGAGAAGTCAACTATATAAGTGTTGATCTCTTGGTTTATTAACTAACAGTTACATTCTTCGATTAAGTTGCTAGTTGCTCCCCAAGCTACGGCTAACCAAAGACTGTCAAATACTGACTTGATATTACATTAACATCTCATTTTATACTAACTAATAGCAGAGGGAGTAGGGGATGGGTTTTCCCTGTGGGTGGAAAGTCACCCCCTGATGTGCACATTTCTTATCCTAATATTGGGTAGTGGTAAAAATAGTCACAACAGGATGCCAAAAGGTCTGTAGTCTTATCACTACATGAATGCTCCACTAGATTAAGATAGCCGGTCTTTCTAGTGATTAGGGCATGGAATCTTCCTAAATAGAAATCAATACAATAATAAGGAATGATTTAAACAATAACGGTAAAACATAACAATTGTTTCAGTTCTGAATATTACGAGTTCTAATTGTCTGTTTTTGATAGATAACTCTATTATTATCATTTTAGTTTATTCATATTTGCCTTTTCAATGAAATGATAAGCATACACTTGTCACTCATAAATAATAATTAACTATAAACAAAGGACAAATTATATGTAAAAGAAAGTATATAAAAATAATAGAACAAAAATGTATTTATAATACATGTTTAATAAGCGACTAGATTTTTCAAAATATTAATGTATACATTACAATTTTCATGTTATTGATTATAAATATTTATATACTTGGTGGAAATACTACTTATTTATTTGTGTTTTTCATAATGCATATCACATTCTAATAAATAGAAAATTAAACCAAACTTAGCCATTTTTCCCTTAACTTTGTAGTAAATAATGTATTTTTTATATACAATAGTGAAAACTATTGCTTTCAATTTCTGTATTATTTCCTGAAATTCCTGAACAATTTATATGTGTGTGTGTTTAATATAAAGTGCAAACAACAATTCCGCAAGACTTATATATCATTGGAATGGTTTTGCGGACATTGATGCGATAATAAAATTCGGGGAATGCCCATTAAACGCATGTGACCGTAAGTGCCCTGCGGTCAGCGACGCCACGCCAATTGCTTTATAATTACACACACATCACGTAACGCACCCTCCGCCCTTCGAACACGCACATATACACACACTCACACACACACAAACTAATATCCATTCAGGCAAAATAATACACGCACTAAACCACCGAAACACGCGCAGTTATGTTTTAGATGTATATTAGGGTCATTGCAATTAGGGCCCTAATCATTTATCCCAGATCCCGCAGACGCACACCGCTCGTTCGCCGGATACTTAGTTGAGCCATAAATTTATAAAACCATCATGCACATTACACAAAGTATCTGTAAATACAATGTGTTATATTGAAAAATCTACATTACAAATTACTTTCCACGTAAAGTTTTTGATTACTTAAACCTATAAATTATTTTAAAAAATTGCATCTCAAGTAATATTATATTGTTCTCTGTGTCGAGATTGGATGTGCTTAGTTATAATTAATGATTAATCACTAAAGTACTAGTAATAAAGTCTATAGTTAATGTCCAAATCATTAGTGTCTGTAAGTGAACACTTGAGATTTATATCCATCATTAATTCAGTAATCATAAATAGAACTAAATTAAGGTCATCGATTTGCAGTTATGGAACTCTTTCGTTTGATAAATTGTTCCCGTTTCTTTCATGAGATTTAATATATCTTCCGTTTTACTTATCCATCTAGCTTATTCACTTGGATAAATATTATTAAGTGTTTAGCATAATGGTCGATACATTTTGAAGAGGCATTATCATGTTAATTTCCATTACAGTCACGAGACGAAATTCATTATATGATATCACATTATCTTAATATCCAATTACAATTGCAAATCCAGCGTACTGAAGCGTTTCAGTTACCAGACTATTATTTGCATAATACAAATGCTAATGCTTTTATTTGATAATCGAATCAGTTTGAAGAAAAAATGGAAATATTAAAAATGTATTTTTTAAAAATATAAATTAAAAAACTAATAACTGTTGCGAATACTAATTAAATATTTATTTTAGTTTGAAATATTTGATATAAATATTTAAAAGGATAATAAATATTTTGCTTTATTATAAATGGTGGATGCGCTTGGTAATTAATTGTTCTTTTTTTGCGAATTTTGTTTTTAAACTACTTTTTTTTGTATTGAATATTGATATTTGTTAGATTTAACTAGTTATTAATCATGAGACATATTAGGTGTGTTTAAAGCATTGTTTTCTGTGCCTTGCTAATCCTATGTCTACTATGTAACGTATACATTGAAAATCGTCATACTTTATTGCATTTTCGAATTGCCTCCCCCCAATGGTGACAATGGTTTATAATGTAATTATATATGAAAAACAATGGTATAATATATTGATTTTTTTATTCTTGAACAAAAATAATCGAAATATTTATATTTACTGTAAACAGATCCGAAAAGAACCAAAATATTTTTATACAATAATAATAAATCGAATATATATAAACTGTTATGTATAACCGTTATTGTTTATATCATTCCTTATTATTGTATTGGTTGTTGTAAGTACGTTCTCCTTAACGACGTACATTTTCGTTTACGAAGATTCCATACCCTAATTACTAGAAAGACCGGCCATCTTAATCTAGTAGACCATTCATGTAGTTATAAGACTACATACCTTTTGGCATCCTGATGTGACTATTTTGACCACTACCCAAATATTAGGATAAGAAATAGTCACATCAGTGGGCGACTTTTCACCTACAGGGAAAACCCATCGCCTACTCCCACTGCTATTAGTTAGTATAAAATAAGATGTTAATGTAATATCAAGTCAGTCTTTGTTTAGCCTTAGCTAAGGGAGCAACTAGCAACTTAAGAGAAGAATATAACTCTTAGTTAATAAACCAGGAGATCAACACTTATATAGTTGATTTCTCCATAAAAACTGTACAATAAACTACTTAGAAGATTCGCATTTGATATTCATAAACCCCTCAAAGTCTCCACAACGACGTAACTACGAGATAATCCACGGTGTCCAGAGATTTCCATCCCTGGAACACGACAAGACTAATAATGATAGGGCGGATTCCAATTTGAATTTTATTAATATTTAAATTTTCAAATACAACAGACATTTCAATAAATAATAATAAATTGCCAGTTGATAAATGTCTATTTGTTAAATAAATACCGTGATTAAAATGTCATCGATGAACTATAAATCCTGATTTCCGTCTGCATTTCTGGTGCAGCAGCAGCAGCAGCTGGCGAATGGGGGGAAAAGTGCATAAAATAAAATGAAAACATTGCGCTATCCCTGCCTGCATCTGACAGCAACATAACTAAATTTATGTGCCTCTCCCTACCTCTGACTCCTACTTGTTTTTGATTTTTCGCATTTCCGCGAATCGCATTTTCCTGTTTTCATTTAGTTGCTGTCTCGTCTCGTCTCGTAATTTTCTTCTCTTCGCTTTGTAATAAATCAATTGAGGCGACGCTCGTCTGCTGATGTTTATTCGAGTATTAATAAAAGTACTGCAGGACGTGCGAGTATCTAACGAAAAAAAAATACGGTCCTTTCCACGAATGTCACTTCGACGGAGATTTATCATAAACGTTATTTATGATCCTCATAACGTCTAATATATATCTTTAAAAAAACGATTAATAATTTCTCGTGCTCCTTGCGAATGTCATTTAGCTCCGATTAATGTCTGAAATATATATGCTTAATATTGTATTGTATATGGCTGTTCCCATACACACAGCGCAAAAATGTAATAACATGTAAATGAATGATCAAAAGTGCGTTGCAAAATATTTGAAATTTAATTCGTTTTTTTTCGAGGTAAAATGATAGAGTAAAGTTCTTAACATAATTCATAACGAAAACGAATGGGAATGAAAATGTAAAATTAAGTTAAATGCGTTTATAACAGTGATATTCATATAATAATAGTAATAATAAAACGAAATAGAAAAGTTAACTTGTTACAAAGGACTATTGATTGTAAGGTTTTTGCAGTTACAACTATATTTTGTTCTTGTTCAAACGATAATAATCACGTAATTTATATAAAAACTTGCACAAATAGTCTTTAATAAGTTTTATTAAGTTTACAGATATGAGTAAGTCAAGAAATTAGTAAATACTGGACGTGTGTTAAGTAGCATCAATTCAATGAAATATTCGACAATCAGAAGAAAATAGTGATTATTTTTCTTAACATTATATTCTTGTACTTGCAGAATATTGAAACTAGATGTAACATTTGTTTAAATACATTTATTTCAGCATTTATATTGCAATTTGCTTTTAGAATGAAATTACCTACTTTAATAGAAAACATTTTTCTAATTAGAATAATCGTATATAAATTTTTAAAAAACATTGGAATATTAGAAATAATATAATTAAAATTATAAATTTCTGAAAAAATTGTATAAAAATTTCCTTCGAACCGGATTTGAACCAGTGACCTATGGATATCCACTATTCAAGTGTAATTCTCAACTACAGTCCACCGCTCTACCAACTGAGCTATCGAAGGTTATATAAATTTAGTGGTTAACTTTCTACATGTATTACGTGGTCCTTTAAGCACCTCTGGTGTCGTTAATTTATGTTATACAAGGTCCTGTGGCGCAACGGATAACGCGTCTGACTACGGATCAGAAGATTCCAGGTTCGAATCCTGGCAGGATCGACAATTCTTTTAATAAAATCTCGTAATTTATAATTGTTGGATATTAATTATAATATACTAATAATAACGAGATATTATTTTGTTTATTTAAAAAATCTTTATAGAAACAATAATATAAAATCTTATTGCTGCAAAAGAGTATTAACAATTTTGAATATTGACAAATTGGTGTTTATTTAGTTAATACTGAATGGTAATTATCGACAATATTGATTGAGTTTATGAATGAAATTCTATTGCTTTGCTGCACATTGGAATGCTACGAACACGGTGACAGTCAATCCCCATTGATGCATAATTTAGATACTGTCCCAGTAAATGGATTAAAACAAGTCCCAGTGAATTATTGCCATGGCAGGTCTCCCACGAGGCTGATGCCAACTTTGTTTCATTAAGTATTAACTTAGTTGTGAATCGTTTTTTTGATTTACAAATACGATCCACCAATTACAATTTGTTTCAAAATATTAATAATTACATATATTTTTCTCATATTTGGGTCAATGTTGTTCATAAATTTACTATAAGAATGATCTTATGTAAAATAAACATAGAACCGGAACAAAAAGAAAAGGAGGTTGCTTCGGTCCCGTAGTTCCGTTGACCTCTGAAAGTCGTGCATGTAAATATTATTAGATTTTGCAATTTTCGTACGGTGCGTTTCGTTCTTGGAAGGTTTCTGCATGGAGCGCAACTCGCGCCACCATTAGTCGCTAGTTTTAATTGCGCTGCATAATTACATCTATCATAGTAATTCCGTTCGCTGTGGCTGGCATTGAAGGATCGGCTCTGGCAGAATTCTGGCTGTATGTGAGTAGTTGGTACAACAGTGTGGGGGAGTCGAGTGCAGAGAGAGTAGTAGCCAGACGCACAATGCGTTCGAAAATACTCGCTGCTTACTAAATTACAATCGCGTGCCACATGTGCGTCTACAAGCACTTGGACTATATCGACTATGTGCATACACGAAACTAAAGTACGATTTTATTGCAACTGTAGTTTGATGTGTCATCCTGTTGTTACCTTCCTAAACTGTGCTGTTTCTACTACTCGATGCACTCTTTAAGTGACTTAATGACCAAGCGGATTATTAAAGTGAACAATTGCGAATACTTGCCGACCATGGCTCGATACTACGGGGTAACTATAATACATTTATTAGAATTCATATTAAGATACTCATAACAATGTACAGTCTACAATGCATTGATCATAGTAATATCAATTAAGCAATTTATAATTTGCAAAGTAAACTTACAACCATAATACTACTGTTTATTCAATGATTTGTATTGATTCGGTATGAGATCTAATTGATAATAATTAGGGCAGAAAGATCAATAGCCCTTTGCAGTAAGTTGTTTTTGTTTGTTTGTTTCCTCTTTGGTTATTGTATTTTGTTTTGTAAGTATTAATAATAATTAATATGTACACTGCAACAACTTTTAATTTGTTACCATTTAAAGCACAAATTTAATATAAATATGGAAATATTTTCTTGTCTTCTGGTGATACTTAAATATTGCTACATACGGAATTAATTGTTTGTTTGTTTAGCAAACTTCATACGTGAATAATTTATTTGACGTATGTCTTGTTTCAGTCGATTTCAGGAATTCGATTGTATTGCTCTTCGCAAAGTGGATGGCTCGGTGTGTAACAGTCAGACCACGTGGGGCGGGAGCAAGGGGGGAATTTAAACGGTTGGCTGCCCACCGCCTGTGACTCACTCAAATGCCCCTTCGTTTATTTCCCAGTAGGTCTTCCACTAGTCACCACTCTGCAGAGATTTTACTTAGCCTAATGATTCTACAGATCTTACGTTGATTTAAACATAGTACATTATATTTATGCACTATTACAGGAAACGCGGTAACTGCACAAATGCATTAGTAAATTATCCTTAAAGGTACTACTTATGTTAATTCTAAGGCAATATTAATTAACGTTAAATAAGTCAAGTTACTTACGCCAATTGTTTAAATTACCATGAGTATATTCAAATAAATATAAGGAATAATATAACCTTTATGTGTAAATCAAAGAATAATCAGAAAATCAATGAATTATTGGATACAGCTTTAATATTCAGAGTTATTCTCTTCCTCGTTGGCTTCTATCGTAATCAATCTTTTGTATTGGCGATCCTGCATCCGGTGGTAGACTTTCGAATTGAGTAAACACTTATGACTGCAGCTGGGTATGATCTGCCGCCTTCTGACATCCCGATTAGAGAAGTATAATCTCCTGAGGTTCTTCAATTGCTTGTTGAATGGTCCCCAGTCGCGATGTGTTGCCGTTACATTTTCAACTTGCTGCACACGTAACGTAAATAGTTTCTATTAATAAAACTAGAAAGGAAAACACATAAAAAAGTCGCGTTTACCTTCAGGATCAATTGGTGAACTATCTTTGATATGACGATGATCGACGTTGTAATGATTAAAATCATAGCCAACATGAAGTAGGATTGCGCGTTTTTGCTATATTTCATCCTCAGCTTGATTTGGAATTCTGTGACGATAGTAGCTATGGCCGTTACCTAATTGGAAACGCCAATGTTATTACCTAACAATTAGCAATACTGTATTGATTACGCTTGTGTAGTACGGCATAGGTGCTAGCAAATATAGCCAGATCTTATTCGGGTTGTAGTCGTACACGAAATTGAAGTCGTCGTTGAAGCGATTCCCGGTGTAACTGAAGTAGATCCCGAAGGAGAAGAAAGCCAGAATGAAGTTATTGATCAAGAACATTCCATCGACTATCCAGCTCCGAAGAATGTGGTAGTAATTGAACTGGAAGGTGATGTAAACTACCAACAGACTCGCTACATGGTATAACGTGTAAACTAAGACTCTGCAGTTCTTTTTAGTGTTCAGCGCTTCGATGATGCCATCCGAATAGATGCAGATAGACAAAACGTTGTTTATCATCCACGTATAGAATGTGCAGAACATCCAAAGGTAAATGAAAGAGGAAACGTACTTTGTTCTCCATATAATATCAGGTATCAGGCTTTGCATCAGATCAGAACCTACAACGAAAAAGAGCGATTATTCGTTTACTTACAATTCTAAATTTAAGTCAAATACTCCCAAAACTCAGGCAATCCCAGCTCTGGAAAGCGTAATCATAATATATGATTGAAATGACGATAGCGTAATGCGATCCGACCACAATTAAGAATATTATACGCGCTGCGCACATGATTACAGTCGCAGTTTGCGGATCCACACTTTCCGGCTTCATAACTGATATCCAAATGAGTAATGGAAAAAGGTGAGGTTTCACTGAGGTGGTGAACAGATGCATGAAAAACTACGAAGGAAAATAAAATATAAATATGAAGTCATAAATTTTGTTCAAACTTTTTGTTTTTACCGGAATATCTTTATATTTCTTGCGAAAGGATAATTTGGTCATCAAGTCTTTCACATCGCCGAATCGGAAAATCAGGAACATGAAAGAGAATATGAAAAAGATGACTATGGTGACCAGATTTATGACTATGTACGCTTTTAAAGCTTTCTTTAATCGAAGCAGAGAGAGGATGTAGATGAGAACTGCTAATGAAACGACTAACAATTTAATTTCAGTATTGGGGACCCCGGTTTCCATGTCTGTTGTGATGTATCTACAACATTGCAATGCAATTGAGTTGATACATCTTCTCTTGTTTACCTGTAGTAGAATGTGGTGGCTATAGTTGTGTTTTTGTTGCATTCGTACTTCTTCAAAGTTCCGTATATTGTAATGCAATCCGAGTTATAATTTACGAAGTGGCAGCCCAACCAGCAACTTCGGAACAGCATGTATTCAGTGAATAGCACATTGGCCGCACCGTTGTAGTACCATCTCACTTGATTAATGAAATTGCATACGAGCAAACAGTAAGGTATACCTAAAACATAGAAACATGTTCAAAACAAGCTAATTGACTTAATTACATTGTACCTATCAGTAGGGGCATCGACTGAAAGAAGTTCACGTATAATTTCTTCGCGTAACTGCTCATGCTCATGATGAACATAACAAGCGGCATCTCCGTGATGATCGTTATACTGATCAGAATGATTAGACCCGGCAACGTGCCGAAATCAACGAAATACTTGATTAGATTCTTAACTTCGCTCATGTTGCATTCGTAGAATATGAGCATCACGTAAAACTGCCAAACTTTCATTTCGAAATCGTAGTTGCTGTTCTCCTGAAATTGAACTCAATTCAGTTCAGTGTTGCCGTTCCTGAAAATTCCTCACGTTCAGGTAGTGAAACAAATTTATCAGCAGTAAAAATTTGGATTGCTTCATCCGCGAATGCCGTGCAAACTGTACGTTCAAATGATCTCTCTCGTTCACGATGAGGCTGTCCGTAACATCTTCGACGACATGCTCCTTCGCCCTTCTTTCCGCCAAATATGTCTTAAACCTGATTAACGTATCTTTGCAGTACTCTTTGACTGTTCTCCTCGGTTTCTTCTCCTTCCTCCTCTTGTTCTTCGCATCAACTTTTTGTACCTTGATCTTCGTTCTAACTTCGGATAGTCGCGGTTCTCGCCCATCGTTTCGATTAAACTCGAAGAATAGATTCGCTGGAATCAGAATCTCTTCTAGTTTTTCCTTCACTTTCTGGAGGTAATTCATTTTCGACGTGCTACGTTACATTGACACATTATATTTGTTGCTACGGATATTGAATTACAATTTAATCAAATTTAAATACAGTTGTGATATATTGTATTGTTCTATAAATTATAAAATAATACAACAATTATGTAGTTACATACATAATTATATATTAAAGAAACAAATCTATCCTCGAAATATAATAATATTTATTGCAATAGTAACAAACAGATAAAAACAGAAGATATTTACATAATAATAATGTAACAAAAACATCTGTTCCAAGGGGCTATTAATCACTGTCTTATCTTGAAATATAGTTACTTAACACTTCTTAAAAGTTTTGGTTCTTATTTTCCCTAAAACTAGACAAACTTCTGGATTCTGCATGATATTAGGTGTTTAAACGTATTACGCAAAGCGAAAAGCCGTATAACGAATCAATTATGGCGCTTGCGCAAGATTGGCAATATGTAGATATCGACATCGTAAAAGTTTGTTTTGCCGTTATAGCGAAACATTTTAGGCCGTTATAACGAAATGCCGTATAAAGAGCGGCCGTAGAGCGAGGTATGGGTGTATTAAGTTCAGACTACTAAAACGTGGATAAATCTATCTACCTATAATTAGATTTGTTATGTAATTGAGTTTTATTGAGTTATAGGGTAGACGATTTAGGTTTGCGCTTACGTAATTTGTATTTATGTGACAATAAATTATCGTATCTCTATGTATTAAGTAATGTTTATCATTTTTGTTACAGTTGTTGTCTGCATTGGCAAGTGATTTGGATCACAAGCTCAGTGAATTGTGCACGACACCACCGCCTCCGTACGACCGCCTCTCGGACAATGAACTTCATACCAGGTCAGTCCATTCACTCTCTCATTGGACTTTTGCTCAATTGGCTCTGAAATAAAGTGAATTTCATTTAAATTAGATCACAAACGACAGAAATGCCGTCGTGGAAATGAATTTAATTTCGGGCCTCGATGCGAGATAGTCATCACGTGCCCTCCTCCCCCTGTCGGCTGCTGCTGCTGCTCTATGGTTATCGATGTGGTTGACAGGGGCAGGGAGTGAACAGGGAATGAATGTTGCCCTCTCGTTTCGTTTCTACGTTTGCGGCGGTCGGAATGTAATAATATTATCGAAAGGGAAAAAATTTGTCAGATGGATACAGTTGTCGGGGAAAATCGGTAGGTCCTGATGCGAGGGCGCACGAGGAAGTCTCCTGCACATTCCTAATACGCTTTTTTCCCTGTCACCAATATGTTGAAGGGGCGTAGAGTGTTTTTGGGGAGGCGGAAAGGTATTGAGGCGTCCGCCTCGGGGGCTCTTCCATCACTCATTCTCGAACAGATCGAGAAATAAAATGTACTAAGGGTCATATAATCATCCCGAGGGATGGAAAATTCTTTGCCGATCGATTTCTTCGGTTGAAATTACTACAGTCTGTTAAATATTTATCGGAGACCTAACAGAAATATCAGATGTTGTATGCAATCCTACATCAAGTTTGTATGCACATAAATCAATAGCTTGAAATTTATTTTGGGATTAGACTGCTTCGGTGAAGGGTAATTTATATAATGGTTACTCGATCCAGAGACGCGGGTTTAAAGTAATCTGAAACATAATACATTATCCTCAGCACTGAAGTTATTCAACAGATTAACATTACAGTTTTGATTAATTGTACTTTATTTGTTGCCCTTTTTCAATAATATACGTTTCTATTCACCAAATCAAATTTATACTGGAGTAATAAACAAATATTATGCAAGGGCTATTGACTATTTCCTTTCTGACTTTATATAAAGTATTTAAAAAAATGTCACAAATTCATTGTTATTTATTTAATAACTTGAATAAATTGTTTTGTTTTATCTTTTATCTTAGCACACATTGTACTACAAAACATGACAATGAATATATTAGTTATTTCTGCTATTTAATTAATATATTTAGTTTTATTCTAGTAATAACATTTATTGCAACAAAAATGAAGAAATACAAAATAAAAGAAAATGCTCATTAGAATTATTCAGATTTAAATTCTTATATTTTAATTATAATAATACAACAATAATATAACTTAACATATTGATTAATCAGTGCTTAACATATTAAGTTTATTATTAACTTAAAGTTACTTTTCGAACAGAAATCCTGTTTAGAAATTGTATTTCGCACCAACGAAAACTCCGTAGTCGGGCCTACGAGTTCCACCAAGTCCTCCGAAGTGCCTGTTGTAATATCCACCGACACCGGCGGAACCTCTCTTCGAGTTCAAGAAGTTGTACTGGCCTTTCGCAGTGACATCCGTCCCGAAACCACGTGTATTCGATGCACCCAAATTCAAGGTACTTCCTGCGATTTCAATTAGATTATCGTAACTGCCACTTAAATAATAACATGAACTATTTACCGGTCCGTTTATGGAGGTAATCCAAATTGCCACCAGCCGTCAGTGGTCCGTGATTCTTGAAGTCTTTCTGACCGAATGCTGTACCGTCGAGTCTGTGATTCTGATTGTTCAAAAGGGTTCCCGTGTGGGATAATAAAACGCCATCACTGCCAACACTGGCCTTAGTTTGCCTAAAAACAATACAAATTTGTATTGTTTCATTATTATAATTGTATTACAATAAATGTAATAATTATTAAAAAATACCTTCTAACGCGATTGTGTTCTTCGTTTATGGGAACTAAGTAAAACAACTCTCCATTTTCTTTCTCGAAAATTTCGAAGCTGGAGGCCAAACAGGCTGCAAACGAAAGCAGTGCAACAATCAAAGCGATTCTAGACATTGTCGGTGATATTAATACTGTTGACTGATGGTGTCCTAGGTCTTTATATACTGAATCCCCACTTAACCTCGGTAGTCTGGGAATTCACATTGCTAAAATTTGGTAATTAAAATTGTGCTGTCTGAACGTTGCAGGGGATTTATATTTTACATGACATTACTACATCCGAGATAAGGGGTTATCGATGCCTCATTTTCTGTCACATAAATGTATAAATAAACAAGCTATTATCAACAATTGTGTTAAGTATTAATAGCTTGGGTAATCCCGAGCAAAAAAATCTGCAACTCTTAATTTAGAAGCGGGATTTCCGTGGAAAGGATCCATAAATACTTGCGTTGAGTGTACGTCTTAATCAGTAAAGAGCAATCCGAGCTAAGAGAAACAATTAAGATGTACAGACACGTGTTTTTGTTTGTGGCGCTCTGCGCTTCTTTGGGTTTGGCTTACCAAGCGGATATTGAACCCGTATTCGATCGCTACGGGCAAGAGTTTTATTTGATCCCCGCCCAAGAGTATCAATTGTCAAGACACAGGAGGTAA
Source organism: Nicrophorus orbicollis (assembly GCA_018845635.1). NCBI lineage: Eukaryota > Metazoa > Arthropoda > Insecta > Coleoptera > Silphidae > Nicrophorus > Nicrophorus orbicollis. Next base: position 151,846 of record JAFMTC010001209.1, read on the forward strand.
ATACAAATAACTACCTATCTGAGTGTTATTTTATAAGTGTTTATTGCGTTTTAGGGAGAGCGATCACAATATCAAACATAAAACTTGGGGTTACAACGATGAGAAGAAGGGAGACGTTGTAGGTCTTGAAGGGATCTACACGCACAGGCCATCGAGTGGGTGCTTCTAATGGCATTGCGTGAATAATTTGTATTAATGTTTTTCACTGAAATTGTAGATACCCAAGTGGGAGTTAATGCTGAAAAGAGCCAAAGGGCTAACAGCCATGCTCAAGTATCTGGTAAAACTCAGTACGAGACCGAAGATGGTAATGCTAGATTTTCGGTGGGCGGAAATGTCAATAAGCAATGGAATGGTCGTGGACAAAGTCACACTGGCTATGGATGGGAGGTCGAAGGCGACTGGGATTTCTAAATAATGTTCATTCTAAATGAAAGTTAAATAAAATAAGATTATTAGAACATACTTTATTTTAATTGTGATACGTATCAATAACGCAACAGCGTTTCTACATTTTCAATGTAGTGTTTTCAATCATTTTCGCTAATAGATTTTGAATTTCAAATATGTGATGCAAAGAGATAAACAATGAAAACAAAATTGTTTGCAATAAATGTTATTATTATTAGTTGAGATTGCGTTACTGTCGGGATATTGATAATGTCGGGATTTCTAATTTATGATTGTCGGGAATTCGATTTTCGGGATTTCGAAAAATGTATATATTCCAAATATACAGTCTATTGACTACTATTCTAAATTGAAGTTAACCGTGATATCAAACAAACTTTAAAACAAGTACTAGATTTGATATGAACTAGTTTCACAGAATTTTAAGTGTTTTAATTAGATTTTGAATAATTTTGTGTTATATTATTTATTATTTTATTAATTAGAAACATTTGTCTGTATTCCAAACTATTATATATTATTATTTGAATCATTGGAAAATTCGTAAAGTCGATATTAGTCTTGTTTATTTGATAAATTGTGTATTATTATGAAATATCTCTCAATTCGATTGATAATGAAAACTTTTTAATATTTGAATCTCATAATTGCGCAAAATTGAATTTGTTTATACTAATTTGTTTTACAGTTTAAAGCTGTGAAGCCACGTTTTTTGTATTCAAGTTTTAGTTTATGTTTAGAAAAGATCCATAACAATATTATGTTTTTCATCTAGTCTGAGATAAAATCGATTTAAGTTAACAGTTGAAACGCAAAAGAAGTGTTTTCAATAAAATATCGATAACATTGAAAATACACGAAATGAATTTGCTAAAAACACAAATATTGATAAGGAGTCTGCGATGCGGGACTTTACATAACGAAATCTGTGCAATTCTGCTATATAAACCGGCTTCGATTTAGAAGTCTCAACAGTTAACAGCAATATTAGCTACACGTAGCAAGTGCATTCGAAGATGTTCAAACAATTATTTCTGGTTGTGGCGCTCTGCGTTTCTCTGAGTTTGGCTTACCAAGCCGATCTCGAATCTGTATATGATCGGTACGGACAAGAGTTTTATTTGATTCCTGCACAGGAATACCGCATTGCTAGACATAGGAGGTAAATACAGAGAATTTAAATGTTATTGCCCTTTTGTTATTAATTGCATTGGTTTAGGGCAAGTGATCATAATCTGAAGCACAGGACTTGGGGTTACAACGACGAGAAGAGAGGTGATGTCGTCGGAGTGGAAGGGAAGTACACTCACAGACCAAGCGGTAAGTAGTTTACTAGTGTTTCGATGAATGTTCAAATGTAATATTTACTTGTATTACAGACAGTCATTTGGGTCTTAATGCTGAGAAAAGCCAGAGGGGTAACAGCCATGCCCAAGTATCTGGAAAAAGTCAATTCGAGAATGACGATGGCAATGCTAGATGGTCAGTTGAGGGAAATGTGAACAAGCAGTGGAACGGTCGTGGGCAAAGCCATACTGGATATGGATGGCAAGTCGAAAGTGATTGGGATTTCTAAAATCTTTCGGAAAATGACAATAATAAAGCATAATATTTGACTTTTCTAAATAAATTGTATGAAAATGAAATTTATTTTAATTACGATTTCTGATATAACACCTATATTGGATGATATACATACAAGTATTATTTTCACTTGCAATTTCTATAGTTCAAGACATATGTCACAAATGATAACTAAGGATCAAATCTTATATTTCTATTATTTCGCTTTGTTGAAAATCACATCAATTTTCAACTTCTTAACACGTTGACGGACACTTGCGGCTATAGCCGTCAAAGTGAAGTTCACAATGTGACATGACAGTAATAGCCGCCAAAACGAACGATCATTTTTAGACAATTCGGCTATAGCAGAACAAATGTACATTTACCGGTATACAAGTAGAAGCCTAGTATCATGTTTTTTAGGTTGAATTTCGTTTTCCACCTTGTAAACGACTTGCAGCTTCAGTATGGCTGTGAAACATACAGTGACAATTTTCGAACTTCTCTTTACGTCACTTGTTCTTACTGTCCGTCAACGTGTTAACATTATCAACTTTTTCAAACTCTTTTGTTTGTTGTATGTCTTCTTACAATCAATTCTTGTGAAAATCTTATGGAAATTTGATCATATTTTTATGATTATACTTACAGCACTTACTGCTGTCCCTAACACTTCTATTACATCTTTCGACTAGGTATTGCTTGTAAAGAAAACCTGGGATTTTGATGAAGAATATAATGATCTTTGATATTAATATATTTCATATATTTCCATTTAGAATTTATGAACTTGTATATGGAAATTATATTAACGTTTTTTTTTTAATAAATAGTTTTGTATATAGGAGTAATAAGATATTAGATTTGGTTTCATACAATTAAATATTTATTTAGAAAAAAGTATAAGTTATAGTCATTTCAATGGAAGTTTAGAAATCCCAGTCGCCTTCGACTTCCCATCCATATCCAGTGCGGCTCTGTCCACGACCGTTCCACTGCTTGTTCACATTTCCTCCAACGGACCATCTTCCATTACCATCCTCAGTCTCATATTGGGTCTTTCCAGATACCTGAGCGTGGCTGTTGCCCCTCTGGCTTTTCTCAGCATTAACACCCAATTGACTGTCTGTAATGCAAATAAATATTACATTTGAACATTCATCGAAACACTAGCAAACTACTTACCGCTTGGTCTGTGAGTGTACTTCCCTTCCACTCCGACGACATCACCTCTCTTCTCGTCGCTGTAACCCCAAGTCTTGTGCTTCAGATTATGATCACTTGCCCTAAACCGATACGAAATTACATAAATGATAATAACATTTAGATTATCTATATTTACCTTCTGTGTCTAGCAATGCGGTATTCCTGTGCAGGAATCAAATAGAACTCTTGTCCATACCGATCGAACACCGGCTCGATGTCGGCCTCGTACGCCAAAGTGAGAGCAGCGCAGAGCGCTACAACCATAAACAATTGTTTGATCATCGTCGGTTTGCAAGTGTTTCGCTTAAGTGAGGAAGCTGTTGACTGTTGCAACTTCTCAATTGTAGGCTGCTTTTATAGCGAAATTGTCTGGAAAGTCCCGAGTCCCAATTCATTATCATCTGGACACTCCGGTTGTTTTCTTCTGGTGGGATATCCCAATGCTTGTATCAAGATCAGCGTGTTGGCATTGAATCCTCTTTTACAAACATTGATTAATTGACCCTTATCTAAATGTAAATTATTTTTATGTTATTGAGTCGAGCGATTACAAAAGTAAACATTCAACAATTTATTTTTACTTTTTTTTATCTCTTGTATCTCTTTGAAATATCAATTAATTACTTACTTTAAACTTTAAAATATTGCAAATGTCGGGCATTTTTCTCAGCGTTGATTTTTCTCGCTGAAAGTCTTATTTTTCTGGTGCAATGCTATGAAATATGTGAAATATTATTGTACATAATCTTACAACATGTTTTATAACTTATTATTTGATATGACAACGTATTTATTGCATTATTTATACAAAAAAGTCACAATTTCATTGTGAGTTTTTTAATATACGTTGTTTTTTGTATCTTTTGTTTTCATTCATTGTTTTTGAATGAACATTTGATAATTAATTTAGATTATTTAACTTATATTTAAAGACAAATATTTAAATTTTCTAATAATAATTATTATTTCAAAACTAAAAACAAAATGAAAATGAAGAAAATTAAATACTAATAAGAATGAATTAAAATTTCATTGCTACAAAGGGATTTACATCATAGGACTTTTTCTCCCATAAACTAGTAGTTTTTTACAATTGATTTATATTTAATGCAAAATTGATACATTTTTTAAAAATATTAGCAATGTTTGTTGTAATATTCATACGAAAAGTAAACAAAACTGAAATAAGTGCTTATAGATAATTTCAATTATTGATAGTAATTGTTGTAAACGGGTCTTTCCGTCGTAACAATAGTATATATAAATTGAGTTACTGAAAATTTCAACATTGGAATAAATACGTAAGTTTAGTTTAGAACAGTGTTTTTTTCAAGTTTTCTTCTTTTAATTTTACTGCAAATTGTTGATAACTGTCATATAACTGTCAAATCTGTCATTATCTTATCATTGTGAATGTTGAATCATATTTAATTCGCCATTTTAAATGTTCAGCGAAACTTGGGTGAAACGGATTGTGAAAATAATTGAAAAAGTTTACAAAACAGCTCTAATTTTATTTCAGTCATTAAATAATTATTGTACATGTTAGAAGTTAGAAGTCCCAATCTCCTTCGACCTCCCATCCGTAGCCGGTGTGACTTTTTCCACGATTATTCCACTGCTTGTTAACATTCGCACCTACTGATAACCTGCCGTTGCCGTCTTCCGTTTCGTACTGCGTTTTACCACTGACTTTTGCGTGGCTGTTTCCCCTTTGCTGCTTTTCCGCATCGACGGCCACTTTGCTATCTGCAAACGATAAAGTAATTCAATTAACACCCGTAGCTTGCACCGTGTGCGCATCGTCTTACCAGAGGGTCTGTGCGTGTAGATTCCTTTGGCACCCAGGACATCTCCCTTCTTGGGATCATTGTAGCCGTACGTCTTGTGTTTGATATTGTGGTCGCTCTCTCTGATTCGAAAAACAACAGTTACAATTAATTATTTTGGAAAGTGATTTCGCTTTCGTCAAGTTTACCTCTTTTTTCTGGCCAAACGGCACTCGTCGGTGGGAATCATCAAGAAAGCTTCACCTTTTTCATTGTACACTACCGTATCTAATGTGGTATCAGCTGCAGGATAAGCTGAGCACAGAGCTGCGACGAGCGCAAATAATGCGAATAATTGCCTGAGCATGTCGATTGAATGTTGCGTGATTACTCTCTGATCCGCAACAACTGCTGCATCACAGTTTATATTTCGTACTCGGCGTACATTCCCATTGAGCAGACTTCTCTTCTCATTGGGGAATAACCTAACCCATGTGGAGCGAACGAAGCGTTTATCTTCCTACACTTATTTTTAATAGGCTTTATCTCACTTTCCTTGTACTTTCCTTGATGCTCAATCACCGTGACTTATGACAGATAGCCAATTATAGAAAATGCGAGAAGAAAATAGAACCGAAGGATGTTCTATTTTCAATACAATTATACAAATAAACATGCAAATTGTTATTTGGGGAATCGTAATCGGATGAGGAGGATGCAGTTCGGGAAGGAAATAATTATTTAATACCGAAAAACGTAGGAGCGTATATTATTCGAGATCGTACAACGAGGGTCGACACGTGAATAATCTTCATCGGTA
>JAFMTC010001209.1:166852-206872 GCA_018845635.1 Nicrophorus orbicollis
CGTTTGGCTGTAATTCACTGTCAAAGTTGGAAAAACAAAATTTTAACCATCGAAAAAGCAGTCTCTTTACATTTTTGCTTATATCTCGAAAAATAATAGCAATAAAATAATAAGTGAGCATTCAAATTAAAGCTAAATAATCAATATTTAAAACGAATGTATTGGTATTCTTGTATCGTTAGTCGTTTGGCTGCAATTCACTGTCAAAGTTGAAAAAAAATACTGCAATAAATATGGGATAAACATCTATTAAAGTAATGTATAAGAAATCTGATTTGTCTTTATTAATTGTTTATTAATTAAAATTAAATAAATATTAAAACAGAAGGATCGTGATTTAGGAGATTCCAGTCGAGTTTAATTATCACAGCCGCGTCTGCATTTGAGTAAATACATCAGGATTCTCGCTTAATTTCTTCATTGCTCGTTTGTAGGATCCTCGACATTGGCGTCGGCTGCATCCACTTTGTAATCCTTGTTTTCGAGGACGCCCAAAATATTTGCATTCCTGCAACGCGGGGTTAACGAAAGCGTGTAATTAAAGTTTACATTTAATTTGTAACGTGAGTATTTACCTCGAATATCGTGTTCTCTGTATTAAATCGACCGGCACCAAATAGTACGGTGTTCCCTGTTCGTCGTGGACCTTGTGGATTTCGTCCAGCTTCGAGAAGGCCATGCACGAAACGGCGCACAGCGTGACTGCCAAAAGGACCAATTTCGGATGCATTTTTCAAACAATCGATAGCAACTGAACGTTTGCGACAGCTCGAATTTATATTTATACTCGCGCTCGTGTAGGAGGCTATGCTATATAACGTGAGTGGAAATGGGGAATAACCGAGTTTGCGGAGCGGCGATAACCTCTCCTCTCTCTCAATGCTTAAATGGCAACAAAAATGGGTTATACCAGACTTAATTCCCTTTGGGTAATAAAAAGATATGTTTCCTTGGATTAAAATATGATTACTTTTTGCGTGTGTCTTCCTTGAAAGTTCAAAACACTCTGCATTCTTTTATAAGTCATGCAAAATGTAAAGGTTACATGAAAAAAATATAGAGATCCTGTAGATCTGTTGTTACACGACACTTTTAAAAATTGGTTTATGAATTTATGAAAGGTGTTCCTGGAATGGAAAGAAGTTATTCCCGAAACTGAGAAAAGTTAGAACATTGGAAACTTGGCCGCAAAGCGAAAAGCCGTATAACGAATCAATTATTGCGTTTGCGCAAGATTGGCAATATGTAGGTATATTGTAAAACGAAAACGTGCCGTTATACCGAAATGCCGTATAAAGAGCGGCCGTATAGCGAGGTACGGGTGTACTTTTCGTAGTTATGCCGAATACTTATTGACTGATGTATAACAATTGTTATTAAAAGATAATTAGTTTTTAAATAAAAACCAAATGATAATAATTGTGAAGATAATTATTATCAACTTATTTATTTTTTCTATAATTATTAGTAGAGTAAAATTATTTACTTGTATATCAAAAAGTAATGAAATAACATGTATTTCAAGAAGACTTGTAAGTAAATTAATTGTGTGTAACATATGCAATGTGTATAAAATGCTCGATTAGTTGCCTATACGACTGTTTATTTAAAACGAGTTAATGAAGTCATTAAAAAACATGTTTTAATGTTCTATCTAAAGAACATGTGAACCAAATGAGTACTTATATTGAAGTTACGTAAAATAACGTTGGAAAATTCGAAATTAGAGTTCAAATAACTTACAACTTAACTTTATTTATAATTGTTCAATATATCTAGTAGTTAATTATAGCAATCATTAAATATGTTTATTTTCCTTTGTTCCAGGTATGTCAGCTCCAACCAACATCATTATGTTGTAAGTAAATAATTATTGCTTAACTTAAATTGAAAACAGAAAAACTGATAAAAATACATTTTCTTTGCTTTCATATCAAATATATAATATTGAAAACAGTTGAAAAGAAAACTTGTGAATGAAAACCTATTGTTTATAGCCCTTTGCAACAATAGAATTTTATATTTTATAGTATTAAGTTCACTTTTTTGTTATAATTATTAATATTTCTTGCAACAATAACATGAAAAACAAAAAATACAATAACAAAAGATAAATTCTTCCTGTTTTATTTAAGCAACGTTATTAGTCTAAATTAGGCCAAAGGGCTATCGACCGAGGTCTTTCTAATTAAATTTTCTAATTATTAATTGAATTTTGTTGATTATTATAATGAATTTTTTTATGTTTTAAACTGATTTAAATAGTTCAACTTAACTGCACTTTCGTAATGGATTATACCATTTTCATATTAATTTTATCATTTTCTTTTATATACACCCATACCTCGCTATACGGCCGCTCTTTATACGGCATTTCGTTTCTTCAATTAAGGCACGTTTTCGATTTACGGCCTAAAATGTTTCGCTGTAACAGCAATGTTGCCAATCTTGCAAGCGCAATAATTGATTCCTTATACGGCTTTTCGCTTTAAGGCCAAGTTTCGGTGAACGTATCTAGGCCGTAAAACGAGGTATGGGTGTATTATCAAATATATTGCAGTAAATACATGAAAAATATAAACCAAAATAATGCAAATAGAAAATGAAAAAAGAAAACACAATTATTGCAAGTGTTGCGAAGGACTTTAGAGCATAGGTCTTTCTGCCCCATTTTGTAAAAAATACATGATTTGAATAGCTTTTAGTTCGTCTGTATTTATGTTCTGATATTACTAAAGTTGGAATAATGTAAATTTAGTTTCATGGATCTAGTTGGTGTTTAACTTTCGTAACTTGTCAAACGTCAACAATTCGGAAACAAGAACTTGATAACTGTTTATCTTTCTGAATGATTGTGAAATCAGCGAATTCGAAATAACAATTAATGCTCGAATTGTAAATACTGAGAACCAATTTCAAGCATCATTTGATTACGTAATCGTTCGCAGTTGATCTTTGCAATCCTTCTGTGAACTTTCGAATGCGGAAAGGCATAATCATACGTCGGCAGAGGAAATGTGCAAATTTAATTATTGCAGCTCGGCCGTTCCAAGATGCAGAGTTGGTGGAGGGGACTTCCAGCAAGCCTATTTTAATTAAAACTCAAACTATCCCCTCGGACTTTATCTCACCAGAGGAACATTCCCTCATAATTTTCTTCAGTCCCATCTAAAGTTTGGTGATTATTCGTCGTCCTCGGGCACACATCCCCGTGGGACTCACTGTTTGCACAGCGGAATGATTTTTGAATTCAACCCCTAAACTGTCTGCGTCTGGATGCGTCGCTGTATGTGCATGTACGTACACGTATGGATGTGGATTCATTTTGTGTGTACACAGGGAGAAGTGTGTCGGTTCGTTTGGCACGCTATTTGCTTTATAAGTACGTGCCTCGCGTATGTGCGCCAATATTAAATTAAAATTCTTCCTGTACCACCAATTTTTTACGTTATGTTATATTTTTTTTACCAAAAAATGTTTCAATTCCATCGTTTCGTGTCAGCTGCTCATTTGTGTATTTTCGTTTTCAGTCACGCCTGAAACGGATTCCGAACCCGCCGCAAAATTGTATCAAATATCAAAAGCTCAACGCACCACTGATTGAAGCCGCCTTTCTTTTTTTTTTTCGTTCGATCCACCCATTATTTCATTATACTCTATCGCTTACACTATTCATTTCGGTTCTGTTTTTGGGATGCGAAGGATTCGAATGCGCAAATTTCGCTTGCGAACTCAATTTCCTTCTCGCTTCCGGTGGAACCGAGGGACGGAGCAAACGCGGAATTTAAATGCGGCTTTATGTTTTCCCGAATTTCCTAACCGTTTTCCCCGATTTAGTTGGGAATGTGAATCGATAGGGCGGCCCTTTTTACACGCTTTATTATTTACTTGTGTGCGCGACGGCCGCACGAGGGAGAGATGACTTATATGACTGAAGATGGGCTGAAGGGATTTCTCGCGGAAATCGAAAAAGCGAGAGCTCCCAGGAAACCGGTTTCGCTCATGGAAATTACAACATCGGTTGCTGCAATGATAATAACAGATAATGCGAACTTTGCGTAGGCAGACTCTTTGGTTGCACTTTCGTTTCCTTACAAACCAAAAACCGCAGGTTTCCTTCAATTCAAATTATCTGCGTAACGCAAATTCCTCAGATTAATTATGCATAATACATTTTCTAATTTACCATTGATAAAACCGTTGCATGTAAACGATAGCATGTTTCCTTCAAGTTATCTTAAATGAGAATAATTGAAGCTGCAAAGCGAAATAAAAGCATGCAATTCGTTAATTCAATTATTATGTCTAATCAATTTGTATTGATTCTTTGCAAAATATTGAAAATATTTGTTATGTGCAGTTATTCAGCTTTCGAAAATAATAATCTGTGCTCTCTCAGCTTCGATCAGTATAATTAGTTCGCATAAAATGATTTGTGCATTCTAGGCTAATAGTTTTGATTGCGAACCGGTTTACATTATATTCCTGCTCACAAAACCAGGAAGCATGTACTTATGCACTCATAATAACGTTTGATGAAACAAGAATCGATCCTATTGACATACAGACAATATGCATTAACATATGGTGCTGCATTATCTACATTAGAACAATAACGATATTCTACGTAGCTCGTATTAATTACTCCTATAATATTTAAAATCAATGCTAGTTGATAATCATCGTATTTAATCACTGCCCTAACGAGGGTATAAAGCCCCTGTGGCAAGTGTCTTTTATTTTTTTACTAAATGCGTTTCAAACACAGTTTTTCACTCCTTATATGGATTATTTAATAGCTCTATAAATGCAGCTGCAATTTGCAGGTGTTCACTCCTTTTACGAAATATTTAATTGCTTTTCATAAACACAGCTGCAAAGTGTAGGTGTTAACTTTCTTACTTAGAAAATTATTGCGTTTAGTAAGAAAAGTGCTCTTTATATAGAAAATGAATGCATCAGCTATATACAGTCAACCCTCCTATAACGCGGCGAGTGCGTACCGCGTTATATGGAAACCGCGTTATAAGAAACTCGGATTTAACCGTACAAACCAGGCTAATTCGTAGCGTGTACTAAGGAAACCGTCTACCGCGTTGTATGGAAACCGCGCTATAAGAAACTCGGAATTAGTACATCATTCTTACCGCGTTATATGGAGACCAATAAATACAAAACACAAGATAAATTATAAATTATTTTTATTGAATTGAATTGAAGAGTTCATATAAGGATTGATAAACAAAATGAAACAAAAACTAAACTAAAAGACTGTTTTTCAACAAAAACAATGAAGATTTTTGTAAAATTATGTAATCTTTCAACACTCATCCTCGCTGTCAGATATGAGTCGCCTAACTCGTCTTCTTTTAATGGGCAAAATGTCTTCATCACTTAGTTCATCTTCACATTGGTTTTCGATTGTAGCTTTTTTTTCTAACTCCACTAAAACCTCTTTATAGAGAGTTAAGCAATTCCTTGACTCTCTTTTAAACTTTGCGCTGCGCACCGTTGAACGATCAGTTTGAATGAAATGAAGTTCTAATTCTTTATCAAAATTTAGCCCTTTTTCACATCTTGTAAATCGAGATTTGGCACCCATTTGTTTTCCTTATTTATATTAAAATCTCTTACAATATGTAGTTACTAGAGTCATTCATATGCTGAGCGGAAGAAACTTATGGGATGCTATTGAACAAAAACCGTTCATTTCGTATATAAAATTAATAATTTACAAAACAAAGGAGTCATTCAATATTTGTATGTTGTTTTTTTTGCTTGTTTATTTCAATAGTCATACAAAGCAATGTATAAACGAAAATTGAATAAGTAATTCATATTTAAGTTGCAATAATTTACATAGACGCAATGCAATGATTTATATTGTAATCGTTTGTACCGAATTTGTGAAGCGCGTTCAGTTTAAAGAATGTGTTTACTTTGCGTGTTTCGCATAGATTTCTGTTGAAAATCAATTTAATCTAAGCCATTTTGTAATTGCGAAGCACCCCTCGTCTTTGGGGAAAGAACCGCAGGAGATTTATGTGCGTGCGATTATTTTTTATATCCGATTCGTTCAAAGTGAAAAATTTCGCCGAGAAATATAAAAATTTCCAATTACGATTTTTGTCCGGTTCGGTCGGAAGACGAGGAATTTGACACGAGAAAGGAATTCCGCAAATTGCGTCCCGCGTCATGTGACATGGGGTAAAATGAAGTTTCTAGTCTAGAGGATGTATTCATGCCTCTGTTTGTATTGGCAATGAAATCGGAGGACGATTTAGGTGGCGTGCGATTGCCGTTTTCCGTGACCGGGGATGAATTCGATTTCGAGAGGGCGGATGGAATTAAATGTGATTAGTGTTTTGGTCCAGGTAAGAAAAGTTGCGCGTGTTTCCCGCACGAACATGTTTATTTAACCCCGTCCGGTTTTCTCTTCGTCGGCGGAGGCGGAGGCGGCGGTGGTCACGTTTCGGGAATCAATTTGTACCCACGGAAGTGTAGCATGTCAAGCCCCGATCGCAAACCCACCCCTAAAAGAGATAAAGAGAGAGAAAAAACCGTCTATCTATCTATACCGGCATCGCCGCGGTGGAAAAACCCCCAGAGGCAATTCTTTTATATGTGGCGCCCCCTATGTGTAAGCTACACCTTCCGACTACAACCCCTTACGTTCCACTTCAAGTGCACGACACTCAATCCACCGCAAAACTTTTTAAACTTCGGAGACTCACTCCCACAACTACATCTTTTCATCTATATATTTGTACGTGGGCTTTTCGGGAATTCGGGATTTAGAGCCCGACAGTGTAAGAAAACAAATTCCCGCCGAATTCCATTAACTTATTTTCGGGCCGCAGTTATTAAATTCCCGTCGAAAGGATATACGGGTCTTAATCCAATTAGCATTCAACGCGTTCTGCATTAAGCGCTGTTTAACTAGACGCACCAACTATTTTGTTTTCGTTGGCGCTGCGAAGTTGTTTTAATGGCTTCTCCCTCGGCTGCCTCTTTCAGGACGATTGAGTCCTGGCCAAATGCTCTTTAAGAACTACATTTGAATTATGCCTTTTGGGGGAAGAGCGAGGGAGATTCCGATCCTTCCGTCTTAACTTAATCTTAATTATTTTACATACTGGTAAACTGATTTTTACTTATTATTCATAACTTAATGATGATTATATCTAAGAACAAGTAAAATCTGACCATTCAAGAAGATATATAATCAATTTCAAGGCTGCCGCATCATCTGATTATGTAAAAATGTCTAAATCTGAATGCCAAGTTTTCAGTACCTTTTTTAATTGTAGTAGTATAAGAGTCCATTTGATCTGACTATTCTATACCGTAATTTATTGTATTATAACTAACAACAGCTAGTTAAACTTAAACTTTTTGGATGGCTTTAGGCTTGTGGAAAAACTACGTATGTTATTTGTACTTGACAACATGAAGGATTACGTTTCGTGAATCTCTATTTGAGAAAGACAATTCCCTTATTATCCTCTTTAGTTCTATCACCCCTCATTTAGTTTACAATGAAGAATATCTTTTGGTATTCTTAGTATACCAACATTTTGCTATAACGGCCCTCTTCAATTAAGGCACGTTTTCGATTTACGGCTTAAAATGTTTCGCTATAACGGCATGTTACGATATACCTATATGTTGTCAATCTTGCGCAAGCGCAATAATTGATTCGTTATACGGCTTTTCGCTTTACGGCCAAGTTTTATGGAACGTATCTAGGTTGTAAAGCGAGGTATCGGTGCATTTCAATTTGTTTTAAGATTTTGAACATTGAATCAAATGATGAGACTGTGCTTCTATTTAGATTATAACAATTATTCATTTATTATATGCAAATATAGAAGCCGAAATTCACTCTATCAAATCAGTATTTGTGAAATCTGCTAATAAATTCGTTCCCTATAGATTTTTGTTGTCAAGTTGAAAAGTTATACTCTTCATTTAATAAGGAATATATTAATAAACGTTAATTTCATGTTGCATATTGGAATTATTTCTGAATATTCAATATGTATATATTATTTGCAATGAATATGAATCAGGAAAGTTCACTGAATACGATTATAAACAATGTGTTCTCAATAATAACCGCAGCAGAATTGTTTACAGCGGTATGACCTCATTTTCATTATTTTTTTAAAAATAAGACCTGGTTTTAAGATTCGTAACATACAGAAATATCAATAAGCACTGCTTTTATAACATTTTAAGTCAATCATGTTATATATATATATATAACGTTTTCTGGTTTTGAAACATGCTAACCATTTCCGATTTTCAGTAATTTACCGTAAAATAAAACGTTTTTCTCGGATTGAGACTAAAATTAAGTATAGTATGTCTAATTATAGTACATGTAAAGTATTCAAATTGTGAGTATTGTATATTCTAATATTGATTTTTTGACTTTTTCCTTGTAAAAGCCCCCCATAAAAAGCACAAAGCTTTGAAATGCAAAATGATCGGTAATCACTTGGGATCTTGTAATGGTAATGCTATAGAAAAATATGTATAGTAAAATAAGTTTTCCGGCCTTTTCCATCCGGATTATTAGTTTCCATCGCGGACAAAAGAGGGCGCAGCTAAGTTTTAACGAGGGGTTGAGTTATCGTGTTTCTTTCTGGATGGGGCACATTAGAAATCAATTGTTGCGACGAAGGCGTATTTGTGACCTGAGGGGGTCATCATTTAGACATCGGTCGTGAACGGGGCGAGAGCCATCGAAGTCGTTTCGGTGGCCCCGGGATGCGCATTATTCATCGCCCCCAAGAGAAATCGCATCCCTTTCTCTCGCACTCCCTTTCAACATGCCACCCTTACCTCAGCAGCCTCTTCCTCCTACTCATCCCACGACCGCCGCCGCCGCATCCTTGATTCTTCCACGCATCCTGCTGCAGCCCTCAAAATCGAGACCGATTTGAATATTCATAAAACCGTTTAAATACGAGCGATACAGCGGTGTAAATGGTAATTCCGTCTCCTCCGAATATTCCTCTGCAAATGGTTAAACCACCCTCCGCAATGGAAATGAAAAAACGCCGCGATGCTCGTGTCGGGTGGGAAGCGTCGCCACGTGTACGTCCCATATGTTGCACCGTTATCAGTGCACTAAAACCTACCCCTCCGTCCAATCCAATCCCCCCGATAGTGCTTATTGCACCGATGCTAACGCGATATTAATGATGGAGTGGACATTGGATATTACATACATTAAGGTGCGCTCCACTGATTCCATACAGCAAAACCGGTCATTGTTTCGCTGCAAAACGCCTGAAACAATGCGAGGCTTTCCCTCGTCTGCTTGTTTTTCCCCGATCCTTTTGTTGTTTTTTTCGGTTTCGCTCCATAAATGAGTCCCCAATTATTATCTGGAATCAATCACATTCGTTCAGCCCTTCATTTTTCGTCCGCCCGAACCAATCACCCTTCTCCTCCACATCCAGCAAAAATATATTTCGACAGAAGATTAAACACGTCCGTCGACAACATGAATAAATCAATCATTATACGAATCTCAAAATACACTCACAAATAAATTACTATTAATATTCTGTCACAAACAAATCTTATAAACTACTTAGTAAATAAATCATTATTTCATAATGAATAATAATAACCTTTATTGATCAAAATCATAAATTGCTAATTCATAAAGAGAAATCTACATTTTGTTATTGTTTATTTGAAGAAACACATTTTAATCAATTTCGCTTCAATTATTTGTAGCAACTTTCTTCGATTATCCAATTATTAATGATTTCAATTCGAATGGATTGTGAATAGTGAATTCAATTGAAAAGTGTTCTACAGTCTACCACAATAATTCTACGTGTTAATATTTTGTAACCAAATTCGCAGCTGCAGCATATAAAAAGCAGACTCACCATGAACTCTAAAAGGAGTTTTCCGTCTGTCGACTTCCATAATAACCTGAATACTGTAATTAAACATGCAAATCGTAATATTTTCCCTTTCAATAAAAACTCTAATTACTAATTACATGCAAATGAACTGGATGTAAAGTACAGAAAATTTGGTATAAAAAATCAAAACTTTTCTCTTGCATATTGAAACAGATTTCTGTACGTAAATAATGAAACTTGAAACAGTAATTGAATAATTACTGTAATCTTTGCTGTGGTGGGTGCTGGTAACTCAGTATCATTGATATTTCCGCAACTGTTTCACAGATGATTACAGTTTACGATTCGAAATTTCTGAAACAATGGCCTTAACTTACGGGCGCAATTTGATTCAATTGAATCGATGCGTTTTATGCACGGGTCAAATCCGATCGCATGCATAAATGATGCATTTAGTTAACGTTGTTAGTAGCATGAATCATACTTTTTGTTTAAAAACCGTATCAAATATTGTTTCATTGGATACATAATGTATTTGTTGATTCAGTAGGCTCTTCGTTAACAAATTGTTATGTATTTAGAAACTGAATATACGTTTCTAAACAAAAATTGCATACGAAATTGCAATTGTTGCAAATAGACCTTTCTGGTCTGTAATTTGTTAAGTTGATGTGTTTTTGAAAGTAACAGGTACATCATTGTCAATTACGTTTATTAATAAACTAATTAGGATTAATAATTATTCAAAAGAAAAGTAATTTATAGTGAATGTCAATTAACAGATTATTCGATGTTGCGTTTTAAAAATTAATGTTTTAATTTGATAAGATAATGTTATCTGTAGTTATTGTTGGAGCAGTTGCTCAGAAAAGAGCAGTACACGCAGATTCTTGGGAGTCTGATTCGGTTAGTCATGGGCAATGGTTGTTTCAGTCATCGGGGATTTATCGTTTGTACTGCGAGTTTAATTATTACACGTTGCGAATTTCGCGGAGGTAATGCACGGCAGGGACAGTTATTCGCAACGTTAATGACGATAGAGTCGTTCCTTATTCGGGGCTGGAAACCAATTTAGGTGTCATTTGGGGCCAGGTGGTTAGAACTTTTGGTCACCTGCCTAGAATACGTAGACCGCACGCACGTTACGTTGTCGAAGAACGAACAACACAAACAACACGAGCGCTCGAGCGACGCAACATCGGAATATATATTCATACGGAAGTGCCATTGTGTCAGCCAGCATGCATATGGAAGTTATATGAAAACCGTACAATAATTGTATTATCGTTGAGCCGTTTGTCTGCGTGTGTTTGTGTGTGTGTATATACGATGGTTTGGATATACTTATGGCTCAGTGCTTGGCTCGGTCTCAATCGATAAACAACAAGTCGGTCTGGTCTGTTCTGTTCTGTTCTGGTGTGGTGGTGGTGTGCGGGTTCAAGTCGGCTCGGACTGCTGACCACAACAGAATACTCTTTCTCTTGGGCGAGTTTTGAATTGGCTTGATTGGATGATGCCGAGCGCAACAGTATGAAATGCTCCCACCGTCGTACGTGGATTGATGTCATCCCAAATTCCGAACTTCCGTCTGCATCTCGACTCCGACTCCGCATCCAATCGATTCCGATTAGGTACACCCGTCTCCGTTCTCGGTCCCCTCGCCGGGAAGCCTATCTCCGACGACGAGAAATGTTTATCGCTCCGAATAGTAGTGCATTGATAAGGAGGAGACGTGTGTCAATCTTTCGTTCTGTAACTGCCTCCCAGTTATTCACACGACGCCGGCCGCGACGCACGCTGCAATGAGCAGCCTGGACGACAAGATCACCTATTTCAATCGAAGGGCCTGCTCCACGAAGGGTCCGCCGATGGTCCTCCAACCGAAGGCCAACAACGAACAGAAAGTTAGGCCCCCCGTTCCGTTACGCAAGTTCAAGTTCGAGCCGACGAGCGCCGTGAAGAAGCCGACGAGGTGCAGCTCGATCTGCGTGGATCTGGAGGTGACGAGACGCGAGATTCGCGAGAAAGTCAACAAGATCAACAGCCTGATCGCCAAGGACACGGTTCGATCCTTGGACAGGAAAATAGTGCAGCCCTACGATACGACCGTCATCAAATGGAATGCTGGATACAGGGATCCCGTCATACCGAAGACGGCGAACGTGAAACGCACCATATCCAAAGTGACACCACCGCAGATTTACAAGAGGATTAACGATACGACAAAATGCAGACAGCGATACAGGTCAGTGCCACAATAGCTCTGATAGACCAATTGTCTCAGTATCACTACTTATAAAACATAAGAGAATAAACCAATTCCACATAAATAAAAGTTACTTTAACTACTGAAATACTTGACCGAAGAGCGTTGAAAAGGGATAGAGTCATGGCCAACAACAAAAAAACGGAAATAATTCGCAATTAATCTAAACTATTTAATTAACTTAACATTTCTTTATTTCAAAAACAGATTAATAAAAATATCTAGGTATTGTTAGTGTGAGAAAATTAAGGGAACATAGTTTTAGTTTGCATATTTATAAATTACAAATAAGTAAACAGTAAACTCAATACAATAATACTAATTAAATTCAAAGAAAAGTTGAATGTTATTGTTGCAAAGGGCCAATTATTACAATAAAATAGATTTGTAGGAAACAAAAATGATATCACATAGGAATATAATGCTACAAAGGGTTATAGATCAAACGTTTTTCTGCTCAATTTATTACATTTTCATTAATTTCTATTTTGAAATATAAAATCTGTATTTTTCATTAGTAATCATGAAAAGAGTTACTATGAAACAAGAACAAGTGAAAGGGAATTGATTGTTTTCATTAATGTATTGTTCCGATCCATTTTGTTATGAGGCAATGAGGAACTATTGTTGTATCGTTCATCGTTAATCTCCATTTGATAACGTCCTCTTTTTTTTGTAAACTTGTGTCATGACTCATGAGTCACATCAGAACGCTTACCTCCTATTCACATACAAGTATGAATAATTGTAATTCGCGTAACTGTTGTTGCTAATTTGTGTGCATTGCGTTCGGTAAGCAATAACTGTGAATGGATCTCAATAAGGGATATCTCGAATGATGAACAACACATGAATCGTAATTATTCTAGAACGATGCCAAAATTCTTTATTTGTTCGGTCAAATATAAATAAACGTAACCTTCGGGATGGATGTTAATACTGGTTAAAACCGATGCGCCAAATGCGGAACACAATAAACGGAAGTGGACGAAGAGTGTTGTAATAATGCGATTGCGGCTTTTAATATTCATTAATTGTAAACATTCGTTTGTGGGTGCAAATATTTGATTTTTCATTTCCGAATCAAAAATCAAACAGATAACAACGGCGCTCTTTTCACTTTTCTATTTATCAGATGTTTACTCATTGACGTTGCGGCTCATCTTTACGCGAATATTATTTGGATCAAGGACGTCTAACGAACGTATACTCTGCAAGAAAATCTTCACTAGCGGATATCCGTTTCAGTTTCAAGATATTTATCACCATGTAACTATGATGATAAGATGCGTAATTTTAATGTTTGTTTGTCTTTTGGGAGGCATTGACCCGTTTTGCAAATTAGTTTATTATAAATAATTAGAAGATATGCGAGTATTACATATATTCCGAATACTTTATGTCAATTAAATCATTTCGAATTCAACGAAACTGCTACTTGTTATTTGCTTAGTAGATAGTAATCTGAGTATATATGTGGAATGTTTATGTTACGGTATAAACTACGCAAAACAAACGATTTCTTATGCGTCCAAACACTGTGTATCATTAGTATTTCTCTATAAACAATATACATTATTAAATAAAACTGATAATGGTTTTGAAATTTCATGTTTATTAAATCTGCTGAAATCATATATTGCTATATGTAGTCCACTTATATCAAATCAGCTGTTATGTAATGTCATGTTTTCCACAAAATGACATTTGGATATTGACAGATGATAATGGGAATATCGACTGGTTGCTATGGAGATTTTGACAGTTGCAGTTGAATGCATCAAACCGAAAGTGTATTAGTGGGAATACGGAAATATCCACTTATATCAAATCAGCTGTTAATGATTACGTCCCTACTTCTGAACTTGAGTACTTCATCAACATTCACTACCTTATTTTGCTGACCAGTAATATTGGGTCAGTGGAGTGATTCGAACCAGCACCACTTCGTACCAGATTTTGTGATGCAGGGACTCGTAACCACTAATCCAAGAGTTGCAGACTTGTATTTGATTTATTCGTTTTTTCAGCAATAAACTATGAAAGTTTGTGTTTAAGTTTAAAAATATTAACGTGACCATTAGTATTAAAGAGTTAACGACCGAAGTCTTTCAGTCTTTCAGTTTATGTACAATATGATACAATATGGCAAATTAGAGATAAGGTTACGATCTTTACCGAAGCAGTAATTAAACACTGAGTGCGAACGTATTTCTGCATCGTAAACACTGCCATTATTTCGCGTATTCTTCCTGAAGCCCGAATGCAAAATCCTTTACGTCAGTTATGTTTTCACTTAGTTGTTGGGCTATTCTCTCTCTAGAGAGAGAGTTTAGTGCTCGAGCATTTTTACGATTCGCCATTCCTTGCAGCTGCAAACTGAAGAAACACAGAACTCTACTATATTTATATTATTATTCTTTTAATACATGCACCGGTGACGAGTGCTGCAGACTCCCTTAAAACTCGACAAATAGATGAACTTTTTTTACGTACGTAAATGTTATGACAGCAACGTATGTTAGTTATGTGCGTGAAAAGGACGATGCAAATCTTTACATTCTCATTTCTGCACAATGCTGAGCCTAGGCTTGGATGGGAATCCGGAGAAATGTATTCATGGTCGTCGTCTGAGGGTGTATTCCTTGGCTTTTGCGACGGGGAGGAATAATAAAGGACAGCAAAGAAGAAGAAAAAAGGAGAAACCAAAATGAAATGGATAAAAATGCAAAACCCGTGATGTGTATGTGTCTGTGGGAGAGGAGGAGGAGGAGGAGGGTCGAGAGGGCCTCTCGTATTTGGCATGCAGAGCGAAAACTGCATCTGGAGCCGTTCAGACCATCAGTATAACTACCCTCTTCGTACGTCCACTGCGCGGATGGAAAAAGTCTACCCCGAAAAAAAAAAGAGAGACACGACACACACCTAGTCACCTACGTGAGAGCACTAAATCTACGTTCCCTAACGTCGAGGGAAATGTATATTACCAAAGTATATTTGAATAATATAACTGCATATAATGGGCTTCCCCCCTCTTTAGGGTGTCGACGTATATAATCTATTTTGAATGTCTTTAAGCAATATTCAAAACTACATGTTATTTATGCATTGCAACTTATATGTAAATCAAATTTTACACTTAAAGTGATTACAGAAAGAACTTATGATTAATTCATATAAAAAATACATCATTGTATATAAAAAGCATTAATAATCAATGTTCATTTACTTAATTTTATCGACCGCGATATTTCCTATCTGTATGTAAGTTTGTTAATAAGATTTTACAATTAATTAAAACGCAATTATTGGAAAAGTGTACTCAAATTTTAGAGGGGAAAAGTATTGGATAAACAAAGAAACATTGCATGTTTGGACATACAATTAGGAGAGGTATTTGTCGAGGAAATGAAATCAATCTTTAATTCCACTCAAATCTATTTCTTTTTGAGAGAAATTCATTAAAAAAAACATCTTATATTGTAATATTATTACAAAGTTTTCAATAAAACTGTGTCTTTAGTAATAACAACATTTATTGCAACAATAATTTTAAAAAAGAATTTAATATAATAAAAATTAAGGAAAAGAAACATAAAACAATCCAACAGTCTTTCCATGTGTTTATTTTCAAAGATTAATATCTTTTTTTATATATAATTTTGTTAATTCTTGTAAATACAGACTTATTTTCTTATAATTACACCTTTATACTATAATCTTCCACAATTAAATGAATGTAATAATACATTTAAACACACCAATTTGTATTGAAATGGACGTAATTCGTTCAATTACACGAAAACGACTTTCCGTTTCGAATTCCGATTCAAAGAAGCACTTTGTTCGCATCAAAATTGCAGCGAATAATCTGCTCTAAGTAGAAACGTAATTTCCGGTTACTCATCATTTAAGTAAGTCCGCAGTTGGCAATTTGTTTATTAAGATAAAACTGTTTAAGTCATAGAAACCAATTTGAAACAAGTATAATGCCATTTGTTTTTTCTTCACAAAATGATATTTGGATATTGACAGATGATAATGGGATTGGTTGTTATGGTGATTTTGACAGTTGCAGGTGAATGCATCAAACCGAAAGTGTAATAGTGGGAATATCAATCAGAATCATGAGCCCTGCATACTCAAATGGGACGTAGTGGTAGTGTGCATGTATTGTTGGTATTAGTATTAAGATAAAACTGTTTAAGTCATAGAAACCCATTTGAAACAAGTGTAATGTATTTTTTTACAAAATGTCATTTGGATATTGACAGATGATAATGGTTGCTATGGAGAGTTTGACAGTTGTAGTTCAATGCATCAAACCGAAAGTGTATTAGTCGGAATACGGGAGTATCAATTACATTTATGAGCCCTGCATACTCGAGCGAGACGTAGTAGGTAGTAGTGTGCATGACTCTTGGTATTAGTATTAAGATAAAACTGTTTAAGTCATAGAAACCCATTTGAAACAAGTGTAATATATTTTTCCACAAAATGACATTTGGATATTGACAGATTAATGGGAATATCGACTGGTTGCTATGGAGATTTTGACAGTTGTAGTTCAATGCATCAAACCGAAAGTGTATTAGTCGGAATACGGGAGTATCAATAACATTTATGAGCCCTGCATACTCGAGCGAGACGTAGTAGTAATAGTGTGCAGGACTGTTGGTATTAGTATTAAGATAAAACTGTTCAAGTCATAGAAACCCATTTGAAACAAGTGTAATGTAATTGTTTCCACAAAATGACATTTGGATATTGACAGATGATAATGGGAATATCGACTGGTTGCTATGGAGATTTTGACAGTTGCAGGTGAATGCATCAAACCGAAAGTGTATTAGTGGGAATACGGGAATATCAATTACATTTATGAGCCCTGCATACTCGAGCGAGACGTAGTAGGTAGTGTAGTAGTGTGCATGTACTTGTTGGTATTAGGTTTCATTACATCTGATGCATTAATTTTCTACGGGTAGAAACCGCCACCAATCAATGTCTGCAAGGGGTGAAATTTATGCGAGCGAGCAATTCCGATACATTACATTTACTATGCTGCAATTACCTAAATTCACAAACTCCATTGCGCCTAGCACACCGAAATTTATATACTAATTATCTGTAAAGTCATATAATATTGCAATCATACAATAACACCACTTCTTATTGCAACTGTTACAAATAGACTAAGCAACAAAAGTTAATACATTAAGTTAAAGAAACAACAGTGCGATTTTTTCATTTAATCATATTTATTGAGTATACATTATGTGTTTTTATATCAAAGTTTAAATTTATTAAATTAGTATTATGTTTATAACAATAATTTGATTATTATATGTTTTTATCAATATAATAATTTACGTTATCTACTATAAATTCATTAAAAAAATATTATCAAAGTGTTCTAATCTTTTCCAATGATTGTTTCTATCTCCAATTGTTACGATTTTTCACAGTTCATGTGATTTGTCATACATTTCACTAAACTATTGTTTGTTGTTGTTTTATTTCCCGACTTTACACAAATTGAAATCTCAGGATTTACATTTTTTTGTCCATTCCGAGCTTCCATTTTCCTCCTCGAGCTGCATTTTCCGTTGTGCCCTTTTGTTAGCTGCTTAATATTTTTTCCATTCTGCTTCGAGTGGCTCGTGTGTGTGTGCATGAACGGAGGAATGGAAATCGTTATTCAAAATTGCTCTCAATCTCCCGATGATTACTTTTTCCAGATAACCTTTATCCCTTGCAGATCGGTTTTAATTTGTCGATAATGTTGCAAGTATTGCGGGACGCAACAAATCCACATCCCCTAATCCAATATCCAGGGAGACGCGCCGCAATAAATACCAATAATTTTCCGGCAATAAAATGAAATTAACAGAAAAACACACATATTTTTTTGCGTGTGTGCGCTGGAAAATAGAAAAATGGACAGAGCGGAAAGCGAAAATAACGTAATGGAGTCTCCCTCTCTCTGCATTGCAGCAGGTTCTCGCCGATACAGGATGATAATAAATCCAGTGTAAATTGCTTTCGGATTTAACGTTATTGCATTTTTATACTTGTTTCCTGGGCGCACTAAAAGCGGAATACCGAATGCCCCGCAGTACATTCCATTTGATGTTTTATATTGCGACGGAACGCGGCTTTGCATACGCATTCTCCCCACGATTTCGACCCTAAACAACAACAACAACAACAAAACAACCGTACATAATCCTCCGTGCACCACCGAAGTGACCTGAAACACCAAGTCGTTTCAAATGCACACCGGCATACGTAATTGCATAGACTCGGACAAAAAGGTCAGGGTTCTTTTAGCAGTGCAAATGCGGGAACTCTAATTGGCTTTTTTTACTGAATCATTGCTAATTAACGCGAGCAGTGTTTCTCAAACCCCTGTAAAAGCATTCATTTAATGACTCATTACAGAATCATCAAAAACTAGAATAATATTAACGATGATTCATGTTGTAGTCTTTCAACAACTTATTTTTTACATAATTATTGGATCATTGCTAATTAACGCAAGCAGTGTTTCCCAAACCTCTGTAAAAGTACCCATTTAATGACTATCCAACTGTTTACGGAATCATTAGAAACTAGGATAATATATTTATGAGATGATTCATGTTGTAGTGTTTCAACAACTTATTTTTACATCATTATAGGATCATTGCTACTTAACGCAAGCAATGTTTCCCAAACCTTTGCAAAAGCATTCATTTAATCACTCATTACAGAATCATCAAAAACTAGGATAATATATTTATGAGATGATTCATGTTGTAGTCTTTCAACAACTTATTTTTTACATAATTATTGGATCATTGCTAATTAACGCAAGCAGTGTTTCCCAAACCTCTGTAAAAGCACTCATTTAATGAGTATCCAACTGTTTACGGAATCAATAGAAACTAGGTTAATATATTTATGAGATGATTCATGTTGTAATGTTTCAACAACTTATTTTTTACATCATTATTGGATCATTGCTAATTAACACAAGCAGTGTTTCCCAAACCTCTGTAAAAACACTCATTTAATGACTCATTACAGAATCATCAAAAACTAGGATAATATATTTATGAGATGATTCATATTGTAGTGTTTCAACAACTTATTTTTTACATAATTATTGGATACAATAATCAATATAATAACACGTAATCATTCGAGTTAATAAATAATTGATTGATGATTCTTAAACTGAACTCTAATAGTTGTTCTGTATGAAAATTATATTTCTGTTTTAATAAATCTTAAGTTATGTAAACGATAATTTGTTACATGTAAAATTCTGCGTTCATATGGTATTTCGGTATTAACAAATTCTTGAGTTATGTTTGAAGAAAATCGCAAATATGGAAATAACAGTTATGCTCACGCCTTAAACGATTTTTGCGCTGCTCTTTGCTTGTTCTACACGTAAATGGTTGGACACACCTACTCTAATTCGTACGATTTCCTCATAACACCACACGTAGATTTGAAATGTATATTCAATAAACACCACAAGAATGACTACTTTATACCAACATCAAATATTTCATTACAATACTTATAATATAATGAGTAGTATTAATCAATATATGGTTCCTCCAATATCTTTAAATAATATAGAAAGAAAATGTAATCCATTTTGATAAAACAGGTTTGAGAGGTTCTAGAACCAACACAAGATTTTGTGGTCTCTTTCCTGAAAAGTCCTGAAATTCTTCAGTTCTTCTAAACTGATGTCTTCTGGATTGATTCCTTAATAAAACAGATTTCAATTGTCAATGTGTTAACAGTTCCAAACAAATGTATGCAACGATTTAATGAATATGCGAATGAATAGATTGTAAATATCCTTGCAAAAATGTAATTGAAAATGAAAATAAGACAAGATTCATTATTTTTATCGTGTTTTTTTCGTATCTAAATGAGATCGTGTATAGTTTTGAGTTTAAAACAAACAAATGTTATCTAATTTCTTATCGAAATACAGTAAATAAATAAAATACAAGTAATTTATAAAAGAAATTTTTAAACACAAATTCAATTTAAATTTGAGTAAAAATGCTAATTTGTTTGTAATGCCTAAATTTTACTAGAAATATGAAATTTAAATGAATTCATAATCATGATTCTAATTTTTAAATTACAAAAATGAGATGCGTTTTGCGTTTTAATATAATGTACTATATTTACTATACATGCTTCCTTTATATTATACTTGAAAGAAGTGTTGTTTTACTAAAATGTGAGCTATAAATATATTGCTGACACATTTTACACATACATTATTGTTTCAAGTGAAAATAGGCATGAAACGGAATATGATATTTATAGTTACTTAAGAATGTAAAGGAAAATGTTTACAAGGACGAAAGCACTATATGTAATTGAATCTTTCAAAATATAAATTTCTTGATGTTCAAAGAATATTCGGATGTTCAAAGAATTGAAAATAGTTACTTTAATGGAGTTTGGCGGATAAATTTAATGATGTTTAAGGAATAAACTGTTAATATGATTGATTTTTGAAACGTATTATCGTGTCCCGGGATGGAATATCTCTGGACACTTGTGGAAATATCTCGTTGTGGAGTCTTGGTGTGTTTTTATGGAAGTCCCAGGAGGTTTTTATGGAAGTACTGGCTTCCAGTCGTGTCGGACTTAGGTATAGAGACAAAAAGTAATGCTGGGATCCAGGGAGAACCTTTCCGATCGACGGGTATGTAACAAGAGAGACCGATCGGTACCCGGTTCGTCAATTTATAGACTTCTAGGGTCATAAAACTTAGCCCTTTCTACATCTTCCTTATTTCTATCGACCAATCATGGGTTTTGCATGTGGGGGTCTTATCTTATACTAACTAACTAACTAACACAGTGGGAGTACAATATTTGGAAGTAATTTGGAAGTAATAAGGAATCTTCCTAAATGGAAACGTACGTCGTTAATGAGATCGTACTTACAATAGTCAATACAACATTAAGGAATGACATAAACAATACTGGTTATACATAACAGTCTGTAGATATTCAACTCAATTAGCATCTATAGATGTTCAATAAATATAGTTTAAACATTGCGAAATCCGTACAATTTGCATGTAACTTGTGTTGGGAGATGGCTAATAGGAGGCTTAAAATGCGATCCAGGTACAATGAGCAGATAAACGCGAAATGTATTTCACTATTTGCATAGGATATGTATATACTACAAAGTCGATGAATATGGAGGTGCAATATCTGCGAGATTCGCATTCGGAGATTTACACGAGATTCGTGTTTGCGGAGGCAGCGTATTTGGGTTTCCGTGTACACTTAAATGGTACCGATACTGGATTAGCTATCAATCTTTTGCACTCGATCCGTCTTTGCTCCGTGATAAGCCCGGCGCATGGGAATCCCACTGAAGGATCGAATTTGAAAAATGTCACGTGCGAAGGTAAATTGATTATCTTCTGAACGGAATGCAAATTTCATTCCGCCCACAAAAGTGGGAAGTAGTCCAGAATGAAATTAACACCTCTTTTCTAGGGGCTTCAGGCTGTGTTATGTTGCTTTGGGAAAAATGAGGTGATAACTCACGTGCTAATTAAGTTGGAGGTTGATTATAATAAATGAATGTATCGAAGGGGCCATGATTTAGTTTGCATCAAGTTGCAGCGTGATATTCAACACCGGTCTCAGCATTCGCTGTTTCGATACAGCGCTCCATCCCCCAAATGAAATTCCATATTAATGGGATCAGGGTATTGAAGTGCGGGGGCTTGAGGGGGTGATGGGACAGCCATTATGTCAACAAATCCCCGGAGGGGTGCGGAGCGGCGCACGGTTTAATCCGGTCCGCAGGGCGAAGTGGGCTCTCATGTTTTCAGCTGCATTTACACGGGGATCAGGTGTGTTTCGGTGTCTTTCAGTTTCACTCAACGTGCATTTCGCAACCCATCTTAGAGCGCGACCCCTCTTAGCGGAAACTTTTACACCCATATACATATTTCACGATACGAGCCCGGCGCATCCGCCGTAAAATTCCTTTCAAATTTCCGCTCATTTGGCAACTCTTCCAGGAAACGAGAAAAAACTGTCCCAACAAACAATCTACTTATTTATATGAAGTTTCCCTTTTGCGGTTTTTCGCATGACCCCCACGGGAAACGGAAAATGCGTGACTTGCATGCTGCGAAAGTTTGCTTTGAGTATGTGCTCGTGCGTCTGCCCTTTTGCGTACCTGTCGTATATTATAAGTTTTCTCATAAGCTTCGGCCACTCGCTGTGCGCTGCTCTGCTTCCTCTCACCCCTTGTTCCAGCCCCTAAATCACGTGTACTACACATTAATAAGTAATATCCATCGCAGCGCAACTTTCCTATACGCGATATTTCACCAAAAACCGCTCGTATATTTCGTAAACATCACACATATAAGTGCTTTCGGATTAGACGTCATTCAATTGCAATTTATTAACCTATAAAGAAAGAGTAATAATACAAAAGGAAATTAATTACAACTTTTACCATTGCTAAAACCAATACTTAACATTACTTCAGAACATAATTAAAAAAATAGTACAAGAAAAATCGTGATTATTTTCATCTGTAATTAAGCTAATGGCAATATAAACATAATAAGTCAAAGTATTTTACAATAATTCAATTAGACAGATCAAAATATGATTTCCAAATGTGTAAATCAATCCTTACTTAAATAGGAAAAGTGCGTTTTGAAGACTTTAAGAGACGTTTCAAATCTTTATTTTAAGTTTACAGCGCAGTTTTGTTCCTATAAAACCTGCCACAAATCGATTGAACCCATATTTCAATACTTCTAAAACGAGAATTCTAATGGTTTTTTTTTTGGAGAATGATAATTATTACTTATTTAATGATCGAACATATAGATAATAATGCAATTCTAATTATATTTTTGTTTTAAACTTTTTAATGAATGAAATTTGAGCGCTTTTAATTGAATGTAACTTTTCACTTTCATACAAGTTTTTTTTTGTTGGCGCTCGTCTACTTTTTTTTAAGTTTCCTTCTCTCTCTCTCTCTCTTTCTTGTCTATCTGTTATCTTTTTCGCTGCGCAAGGAGCACGATGTAAAACAATGGAATTAAAATAATCTTTTTCCAAGCGAAAGTTTTGCGGGTTGAAAACCGCACTCGCTCGGTTTCTATGCGGAATAGAAAAAAGGGGTTGCTTCGAAAAAAGGGAAGAGGAATCGCAAAAGAGAGAAAAGCGGTCGGTTTCCATTTAACAAACTCATTAAACTTGCCGCTGCATTTCCGAATAAAGTTTCACTTCTCCAGACACGACGGAATTAAGAAGAAAAAAAAGGGGGGGAAGTAAAGTAAATAAGATGTAATGCGACATCAAAACAAGGGAGAGAGAAATGAGCAATCCGTGTACAGGATATTCGAATTTCATTCGGGTGAAACATGTTCTTGCACGTTTTCAATCTTTGTTTGGGTTGATGGATTTTTACATATTTAGAAGGTGGAAGGCTGGAATGAGCGGGGAGGGTGGATGTTTTAGGGTCGAGACGCGTGCATATGGGATTGAAGGGTTTTCACTTTTTGCATATTTCATGCGCCAGGTAGTCTCTCTCTCTCTCTCTCTCATTCACTCTACTTACCTTTGCAGCCACCCCCACGTACCCACATACCCCCTCCGTATTTAAGGCAGGGAATTTAATGGTCTACACTTGAGGTGTTTTCCTCCCAAGTCTTCCTCCTAGCTTAAGGTCTTAACGTAAAGTATGCAAATGATAATTAAATTATTCTAAACATAATTCAACACGAGATTAAGTTCAAAATAAATGTTTTCCTTAACTATGTTATTTAATATAATAATATATGAAAATACACAGATTTATACTAATCAAATTAATAAAATAAATCTAATTCAAAAGATATCAAAAAGTTATTAAAGACGAAATATCCAATACACTTGGTTATCCTTTTATGCGGTAGATACGTTCCACATGAAAACGCATAAAAAGAAATCGCACAAAAAAAGACTAGACACACGTATAAAAATAAAGGATACGTTCCATAATTGTTTAAAACCGCATAAAACTAAATCAATAAGTTACAATATACCGAAAATCGCATAAAAAAGGATTTATTAAATTTCAGAAAAATAATTAGTCTTACTATATTCTTTCTGAAATGTTTATTCATAATTTTATAAAAACGTTAACAATCATAGACAAGTTTATTAAATTTCAGAAAAATGTAATCTTAACATATTCCTTCTAAATTTATACGGAGAAATGTTACAAAAACAAATACAGAAATTTTTTATGAAAGTTAATCTTTCTTCACATTTGCTATATGAAAGTGTTCGGCATAATTTGCGAACTGCTTCGAAATCACTTTCATCATTAAAAGAGATAGTCAGTATATCAGAAGATAATGATTCTTCACAAGTAAAATTAGTCTCAACTTCGCATGTTGATTTCTTCCCTTTGACTATACAATCAGTGATTAAACTTTGCTATTTTTTTGTACAATTCCTGATATCCAGAAATGCAATTCTGAAACTTGAATGCTCGTTCAGAATTATGATCTTTGTCGATGAAATGGTTTACCAATTCACTGGAAAGTTGAAGACCTTCTCGAATTACACTTGCAGTGAGTGTGACTGGAGTTTCATCTTCTTCCGATTCATTTTCGTTTTCTTGTTCTTCAACGGTATCAAGAGTTATACCAATGATATCATTGTCATTCATGACATTATCCTCAAGTAATTAGTCTAAATCGATTTGGGTATATGTTTCAAAACCTTCCCCACCAATTTCACGTGCTAAAGAAATTACTTCAGCTAAAACTGTCGACGTTTGGTTAGTTTCTTTGAATTTTAACGTGTCAAAATGGCCTAAAATAGTTATTTAAAAAAATGCTTCTTGAAATAAAAACCACATAAAAGAGGACCGAGTGTACTTTAGAAGTAAATTAAACAAATGTGAATGTGAAATATTCCTATTTAAACAGTTCTTTAAATTACTATTAAGATAAACGCTTAATAAAATACATAATTTCAATATCATTTCCATCATTTGGTCGTTATTAGTTTTAATGTTTCACGAATTTTCACTAGTTTTTTTCACTAAATTCTATTAAGTTCTATAAGAGTTTTCTGGCAATTAGAATAAGATGTTGTTGATCTTGATACAATACTGTACACAATTTCATGTTACTTTACAAGTAAATTAAACAAATGTGAGTGTGAAATGATTCCAATTTAGACACAATGCAAATGAGTATTTAATTTCTCCCCAGTTGTTTGTTACGTTTTTTCCCTAGCGATTTTCCCACATGCATCTTGCTCGTAACAATGTAGCAAACATTCTCAATGAATTTTCAATTACACGAATAAAATTAAAGCGTCGTAACAAATGCAATTAACATTAAACTCACTTTGTTGTGTTGCAGAATATATATATATTCAGTCCATGAACTGCTCGACAGCAGCGAATTCACGCGTGTTACGCTTTGTTTGCGTTTGTCCGCGAATTAAACGAATCGCATTTAGGGTAAAATTAATTTCGCACAGAACTGCGGGGTGTATGGACTTTTAGTAAAACGCCACGAAACGAACGAACGAGGAGGGAATTAAAATAATAAAAAAAAAAAACAAGGGAGGGAGTGAGAGACAAAGTGCCCTTTATATCTATATATATATAAAATATTCCGCTATTAGTCCCTGTATTCCTGGATTTAATGGACGCATTATGTAAAGATGATCGCTCCTCATTATTGCGGGATGATGATTCCTCATCCCTCCGATATAATTTTAACATTATTTGCGCCCTTAAATAAAACGAGAAGGTACGGAGGATATTAGCCCATCCTTTTCGAGCCTGTTGCAATTTATATGCCCCTCTTCGTCTTGCGATGCTGCGGTGGTGGTGGTGGTGTTGTGGGAAGCAGATGCACGGCATAAAACTTAAGCGCCCTACAAGGATGATGAATAATCCAAGGACCCGGTACACCGTTCACATGTACTCCGCACATAAAACGCATATCTATAATACATAAACTTGAGATATTGGCAAAAAACGCCGTATGCTTTTCGGATTTAAATTTATAAAACCCTCCCGTTTCATACGCTTGAATTATGATTTTACTGTCTCGGTTGCTTTAAAACGTGGCTTGGATTTATAACGCACTAAATCTTCGCCAGAATACTACATTATTGTAAAAATAACATACCTATTTCCTCACACGAAAAAAAAACGCACTTTAAAACTTCAGCAAAATCGTGCAATTATCGACAATTACAAGAACTAATTCAGTTTTCAAACTTTTCTTGTGTCTTCATAATACTTTGTATAAATAACATTTAATTTATATTTAAACATCAATTACAAGAAGTAATCAGTAATTTTCTAAGAATAATCTTTATATATATACAAAAACATCAAAACAAAAACAGAAAACGTTTTTATTGAAAAGCTCATTGGAAATACAAAACACGTGAGTTACGTGATCAAATTGCCGAATGATTAAAGCAACAACAACATGATTTTAATTACGAATACCAATAGTGATCAATCATGTAACACAATCATCATCTTAATTTCATACAGTGGTACCTCGACATACGAGTTTAATTTGTTCCGTAACCTTGCTTGTATGTCAAATTGCTCGTATGTCAAATTGCTCATATGTCAAATTGCTCGAATGTCAAATTGATCATATGTCAAATTGCTCATATGTCAAATTGCTCGTATCTCAAAGCAATTAGTCTAAGGTGGCAGGTGTTGGTGTCATGTCCAGCGGTGCAGTGTGCGATACCTCGTATCTCAAAACACTCGTATATTAGGGAACTCGTATATCTAGGTACTTTTATAATTCAGTTTTTATTATTAGGTGCATAACATTCAATTTATTTATCGTGTATACTATTGCTCGTTTATTGCTACGAATCACGTTTCAACATCATTTCTTTGTAAAACAACTATAAAGTAATGTAATTCAAATAATAAACTTAAATATTTCTTGTTGAAGAACACTGATTAACTGATACAATTTTGATTACCTGTTACAAGTAATTATACATTAATCATCTTAAATTGCACGCTAATTTACTGACTACATTAATTAATAATAGTTTATCTACACAACGACCCGAAGCTTGTTGCTTCATTATTGATTGGATTGTTGTTTGCTCTTGGATTTACCTTTAATGCGAATTACAAACACGCACATACACAATACAGACTCCTCATATTTATGTGTTATAATCACCTTTGTTTCTATACATTCATTATCAAATTCAGTTGATTTAAACAATATAATAGATAGTACAGTTTATAAAATGAAATTGTACTATATATTTACTGTTTATACTTTGTACAATCTATACAAATTTTACATAAATTTCGGTTCGAAATTACAATTTTTGATATATAGTTATAGTAAACATATAGTTTGAAAATCTGAATATCCTCATAAATATTTGAAATTTACTACTTTTCAATGTATTGTAGACCTTTTTATGTCTGTTAACAGCGGTTTGGCTCCATAACATCTTGGTATGCTTATTATGCATATAATAATATTGTTTGGAATTGCATTGTTCATGAATTTGCGGACAACGTGGCATGTGTTCACTGCACAGCTGTACCTTTTGTAGCGTTATAAACGTGTCTTTGTCTAAATATAGAGTTTCCAGACTATTGTATTATGAATAGGGCCCTGCAAGTAACATAAAATATGAATAAAACTAAACAAAAAATAAGATGTTCATTGCCATAATTTATCTGCTTCTGTCCAATATTTGTCATCTAGAATGTAGATGATCTCATTGTTATTTTGATGAAGAATTCAAATTAATCAAATTAATATTTAATCTCTTTTATAAGATTGCAATTGTATTTGATTCTTTGCATTTCTTTTTCTTCATTTTTGTATTGAGTTTTTCTTAGATAATAACATTATTATTGAAATACATATTATTAAGCAAACTTGTAAGTAACAATTGTTGAAACTCTGATTATTGTGCAAGTAAAAGGTATTGTTTTGGTCGGAAGAAGCAACAGTCATTGAAAATCGTGTTTAATGTATAACATCATCATGTATATTCCTATTCTAATTGCAGTATATTGAATTCAAATCGTGCGGTATTAGCATATAGAAGAGTCAAACACCTACGGCGTGAAATAAATTAAACTCAAGGTGAGTGACGAATAAACGAAACAACAAAACGAGAGGCCACGGAGCCGGAGGAAGCTTTAATAGTTGTTAATAACGGAAAATATGCGAAGTTCATTTACAGCCGGGGAAACTCGGATGCTCAGAGGATCCGTAGTCCTGGGAAATCTAGCAAATTAGTTCATGTTTAGACGCAATTAATTTGGAAACTTTCGCTCGTTCCAAGTTTGCCGGGGGAGCTCCTGATGGAACGGGCTCTGCAAGATTAATATTGAATACAGTTTTGGTGACACAATAACTTCTTGCAGCAGACAAAAGGGATGAGATTCCGATTCCGATGGAGTATGTGTAGTTGGGTACGGAGAGAAAGACAAACGGTTTGCTACATAGCTCATAACTCACAACGAGGGTCCATGTAATTTATGGAATTAATATCCGGAATCTGAAAGCGAAAATCGCCGCTTTGTGCCTACATTGTAATGGGCGAACATTCTGCAATTAGTGCAGGTATTAATCATGGGATATTCAAGTGAACAAACAACAACAAAAAATCCAACAATATTATCACATTTATGTTGTAGACCCGTAAAAGTTTGCAGTTGTCTGTATGGGAATGAAAACGCGGAAACGAGTTTCGCCATAAATTCGAGTTTATAGAAAAGGTACAAAACCAGTATTTGCATTGAGTAATAATTGCAAATTATCGTAAATCAATAAGCGCGAGGCGGGGAGGAATGAAAAATAATGGGCAGATTTATGGCGGCGATCGTAAATCACGAAAGATATGCAATGAATACTGCGAAACGAATGTGTGTTACGTCGATATTATCCGGGGGAAAACGGCAGGATGCGAAGTGATTCCGGTGCAAAAAAGGCATTTCCCCCTGTATCGAAAATCTGTATTGCACTAAACAAAAAAAAGAGTGCAAGATAGCAAAGATAGTAACGATGTTCAGTGCAACACCTGCTCCATTTTCCACCGGCGAGTACTTAATAGCCTTTTTTTCCCAAACTCTCGCAAGAACAACACTTCCCTCCTGTGCGAGCTGAGCTATTTAGCTCCAGCGGTTCAGATGAAATTCCTTCCATCACGTGGAAAAATCCCCTTCGTTTCTTCTCCATCCTGTGCACCGTAAAATACATTTCCTTCCGCGTGAAAGGAGGCCCTTTTTGCTCTCTGCGGCCACTTTTTATTGGGCCTTTAGTCATAATGATCTTATTATATTTAGGATGAAGTGCGCCCATATTCGGTCCACCCCAAAGCGAAAAAATTGCCCCCGAAAATAGCATTTACCGATATCACGTGAAAGAAAGAAAGGGAGAGAACAGTTGACAGTGATATTATCTTTACTATATAGTCGGAGCATCCATCCAAGGGTAATTGATTATCAGCAGTTGAATCCTTAATGGCGAATTAATTCAAATCTGTGGGGGCGCTGGGGGAGTGGGAAAGGGTCAACGGCGGGCCGTGACCTGCTAGATTTATTGGCGAATCTGAGACGGTAACTCGGAGCGAGGTAAGGTAATATCGAAGCCCTAAATAGAAGCAGAAATATGCAGGTAGAATTTAAATTAATTCCAAGTCTATCCGCACGCCCACGAACTTCGGGATTCTCGGGATTAGTGTAATGTCTTCGGTCATTCTACCATAACTTCCTCAACTCCATACACTAAGTATTATAATCCAATATGACAATCTTGCATAACTTTACTGCGTGATAGAATAGATTCAGGTACCATTAATATTAATCCATCTAAGAACTAACAATAAGTATTGCAACAATCAAAGAAAAGAAAAACAAAAATCAATTACTGCAAAGGGTTATATATTCGTAGATTCGTTTCTGCGCAGTAAAAATTACAAAAAAAAGTAATATTCTTACTCCAATCTTATTGAAAAATGTACTTATACTTGGTTAATCATATTTACTTAGGTAAAACGAATTCGGTTGACAGCTCTTTCGTCCAATAAAGATGTTACAATAATACTATTTGTAAGCGGTTTTGAAGTTATGCGGTTTTTAATTTAAGAAGCATTTGTTTCAATAACTATTTTAGGCCATTTTGACACGTCGACAGTTTTAGCTGAAATAATTTCTTTAGCACATGAAATTGGTGGGGAAGGTTTTGAAACATATACCTGAAACGATTTAGACGAATTACTTGAGGATAATGTCATGAATGACAATGATATCATTGGTATAACTCTTGATACCGTTGAAGAACAAGAAAACGAAAATGAATCGGAAGAAGATGAAACTCCAGTCGCACTCACTGCAAGTGTAATTCGAGAAGGTCTTGAACTTTCCAGTAAATTGGCAAACCATTTCATCGAAAAAGATGATAATTCTGTATGAGCATTCAAGTTTCAACGCGAACTTCAGAATTGCATTTCTGGAAATCAGGAATTGTACAAAAAAAATAGCAAAGTTTAATCACCGATTATATTGTCAAAGAGACAAAATCAACATGAGACCAATTTTACTTGTGAAGAATCATTATCTTTAGGACATAGATCTGATATGCTGACCATCTCTTCTAGTGATGAAAGTGATTTCGAATATTTGTATTTAGTCCATTTTGTGCGATTTATTTTTATGCGTTTTCCTCTGAAAAACGTATTTAAACGCATCAAAAGAGAACCAAGTGTCATATGAAATTGTGTACAGTATTGTATCAGGATTAACATCGTATTCTAATTACTAGAAAACTTACATAAAAGTTAATAGAATTTATTGGAAGAAAAAACTAGTGAGATTTCGTGAAAAATTAAAACTAGTAACGACCAAATGATGGAAATTATATTGAAATTATGTATTTTATTAACCGTTTAATAGTAATTTAAAGAATTAGACACTTCTTAGGAACATTTAACATTCACATTTCTTTAATTTACTTGTAAAGTAACATGAAATTGTGTACAGTATTGTATCAACATCTTATTCTATTTGCTAGAAAACTCACAATAACTTAATAGAATTTATTGTAAAATGAAATTTCGTGAAACTTTAAAACTAGTAATGGTCAAACAATGAATATGATATTGAAATTATGTAATTTATTAACAGTTTATCTTAAAGAAGTGTACATCAAACACGTAAATTACAAGTGTTTGTTCATGAATTTCATATTCTTAATATTCAATTCTATTAAATCAACTTCATAAAAAATATATTCTACTTAAAATATTTGAAATATTAACAAACTTTATTAGTTAGTAAATGAGTTGCGACTTAAGTTGTTTTCACCCAGCGAAATAGTTAATACATTTTGTTACAGTTTATGCAAAAATAATAGATGTATTCTAAAAATGGCGAATAAAGAAATACTAAAATATGCATCAAATAAAGGTAGAAAATTCTGAAAAAAAATCTATACAACAGTTACAATCAGCTGGAGATTGATTTGGAGAATAATTTTAGCTTATAATTGGTTATTATTAGCTTAAAAAAGTTGAAATAATGCTACCCTTCCAATGATTATTCGACCTGCTGTAGTGGAGAACCAAAGAATCCGCCCCTCAACATCATGCAAATTTACATGAACGAGAATCTTGATGCGAAATTGCACGCAAAATCGTTAAATAATCCAATAAAAGGGACTTTGCCCTTTTAAGATTGGCATCGTAAAGCAAATTACTGCCACAAAACCTTATGATCAATTATATTTATCCTTATAGTAAGTGACTATCTGAATTGTAATTCGTAATTTTGATTCATATTTCCAATAATAGTTGGAAATTTTAGTATGTAATCAATGGAAATGAGATAATTGCATAAAATTGGAATCGTTTCAGTCGTAAAGAAAATTTCTGCCACAAAACCTTGTGATTTATTATTACTTTATTATCCTTGTAGTAACTTACTATCTGATTTTTAATTCCATAATAACAATGTAATATTGTTACTCATATTTCCAATAATAGTTATTCAATACTATAAGTATACTATTCACAATTAATCTGTTGCCTTTGCATAAATTTTAGTATATAATTAGTGGAAATTAAATAATTGCATAAAATTGATTACTTTAATATAAAATCTTGTTGATAGCAGTAAGGAATATGCAAATATTATAATAATCTTTCTAATATATAAAGTGACATTCCTTAACTGGATTAAGTATATCTCCGTGAAGAGATTCCATTATACTTTGAAAACGTGCACGAGTACAAATATTGGGGATTAAATTATTAAACGACGTTTTTTCTTTTCGTTCTGTTTCAGGTGGGTTTCGATATGAATTCGTCGGATGGTATTAGTTTTCCGCTTGCGGTGAGAGAGGTAATACAGTACAAAGTAGGTAATTTTCATAAAAGATGAGAGGTCCTCCGAGCAGAATTTAATTTCGCTGCAGCTTCTGTTTGTTGTTATAACTGGAAATGAAAACTGGTTGTTTCTCTTTGCGCACTCCCTCAGTCTGCACGGACTACCCGAACGGCTCCCCTCGTTACCAGAAGGGCGGGGGTTGGGGGGAGAAGAGGGTGACGGCTTTTGTATCGGCACGTAATTACACAGCACCATACGAGTGTATATATACTCCGTAGACTGAGAACAATTAATTCCGTCTCTCCCGTTCCCAAGACATGTCTCCAAACGGCGAATTATAAGAATTACTAGACGGTGTAATCATATCCGCGACTTTTATCCACTTAATCCGGCCACGATTTATGCGATTCTCCCCGGAATCGGCCCAAATTGGATCAGGATCGTAAACAGTTGTAAAATGTCGGGCAATTGGCACGCAGTGCGATTGCCCCGAATGGGAAATTATTAGTATGCCAAGTGTTGAAAAGCGTTTCGCTCAAATTTTCACTGTAAATCAAAGGGAAATTGAAACAATGGAAGGCCGTAAAACAATAAACCAATTCCCACTGCAATATCTCATTCCTACAGAGAAGCAAGAAAAATCGTGCTTTTCT
Organism: Nicrophorus orbicollis; assembly: GCA_018845635.1. NCBI lineage: Eukaryota > Metazoa > Arthropoda > Insecta > Coleoptera > Silphidae > Nicrophorus > Nicrophorus orbicollis. The sequence goes on from JAFMTC010001209.1 coordinate 200,099, forward strand.
GAGATGAGTTTATCGCTTTATTGATACCAATAGATTAATGAAGTTTATTACCGAGGATTCTTTGGTGTATTTTTTTTTTGCTGAGGGTGGTGAGAAGCACCACCCTTAGCACCAGCAGGGTGGCGACAAACAAATTCGCGAAATGTGTTTACGCCCTCGGATTAGGGTGGCGGCAGTAGACTTTGACACTGGAGTGTGTTTGCTCCAGTTAACATAATCAAAAGTTTCTGCTTCGCCATTCTGCGGTTCCAAACGGAGGACGGCATTATTTACTGGACGCTTAGGGAGGAAACTTAAAACTGAACTACTACTGAAGGCCGGGGTCTGCCAAAAGCACTATTTCCCAAGCAGCCTTGAATTAACTATATTGCATCACCACATTGAAATTGATACGCTCCTTACTAACTAAACAAGATTAAACTTTTGTTCTTAAGTATATTAAACATTAATTATAGCTCTTACAATTAATGTTCTTTTTCACAGTTATACTTGTATTACCATCTGACTTGATTTGAATTGAAAGATAAAGTAACTAAAATGAAGAAAAATTACGTTACATTACATGTGAAATAACTTGTGAAATATGTAACATTGATTAAAGTTTATTTTTTTACGATTATTACTAAATGATTTGTGCTTTAATTGATAAAATTACATAAATATCCTTACAAAATAACGAAATCGAAAGAAACGTGTCAAACGTTTAATTAACAAAATGAACCAAGAAAAACTTGTGTTCATATAATTATATAGAATTATTCAAAACCATATTTTTCAAGGAAAAAACAGGACAATTTTGCGTAAATTGCATTATTTGAATAAATAATCATGATAAATTAAAAGATTTGCCAATCTTTGACAATTTCCTGTTACCAAACCGGAGGAAATGTTGAGGAAATTTGCACCATATTCTGTTTTGAAGATTTTGAATATTTCTTAATTTTATGTTTATTCAATATTAGAAAAACATATTCTTTATTATCAAAATTACGTTCATTTTTTATACAGATAAAAGTACAATTATCTATAATTACTTTATATATAATTATTCATGAATATTCAGTAAAAACGTTAATTAAACAGCACTTATCAATATGGATTAACAATAAAAGTATATTTCAAGTTAAAGTCTTGAATTAGAATGTAAGTAATAAAGTTTTTATGAAAATTTATAGAAAACTTATGAAAATAGTTCATTCCTTTAATGATAATACAATATCTGTGATCGATTATATAGAAATATCACAACACAAATTACAAAAGTTGAATGAAATTACAATTTTTGTAGATGTTTTCGGAATGTGCATACAAAGGTTATAGGAATTTCGTTTATTATCAAAATTACGTTCATGTTTTATACAGATAAAACTACAATTGTCTACAATTACTTTATATATAATTATTCATGAATATTCAGTAAAAACGTTAATTAAACAGCACTTATCAATATGGAATAACAATGAAAGTATGTTTCAAGTAAAGTCTTGAATTAGAATGTAAGTAATAAAGTTTTTATGAAAATTTATAGAGAACTTATGACAATAGTTCATTCCTTTAATGATAATACAATATCTTTGATCGATTATATAGAAATATCACAACACAAATTACAAAAGTTGAATGAAATTACAATTTCTAGATGTTTTCGGAATGTGCATTCAAAGGTTATAGGAATTTCGTTTATTATCAAAATTACGTTCATGTTTTATACAGATAAAACTACAATTGTCTATAATTACTTTATATATAATTATTCATGAATATTCAGTAAAAACGTTAATTAAACAGCACTTATCAATATGGAATAACAATGAAAGTATGTTTCAAGTTAAAGTCTTGAATTAGAATGTAAGTAATAAAGTTTTTATGAAAATGTATAGAAAACTTATGATAATAGTTCATTCCTTTAATGATAATACAATATCATAATGATATATCAATGATATAATGATATATCAATATCAATGATGAATAATAGTTTATTCCTTTAATGATAATACAATATCTTAATGATAAATCAATATCAATAATGATAATACAATATCTTTGATCGATTATATAGAAATATCACAACACAAATTACTAAAGTTGAATGAAATTAGAATTTGTAGATGTTTTCGGAATGTGCATACAAAGGTTATAGGAATTTCGTTTTTTTCTTTGCTTCAAGCACTTTTTTTGAACATTGAGAACACATTTCCATTTACAATTGTTTTTGTTGCTTTTGTGCTGATTCTTTGTCATTGATTTACGGTCAAGCGGTCAGTATTGCTTGTACTTTGGGTTCGGGTTTAGCGGACTCCTAAGTTTGAATTCTTTGCTCGGAGCCACCTGAAGGTTATTTTTACTGAGAATCTCCGGGTTTCGAAGCCCCTTTTTGCGCTTCCCAAAACTGGTCAGTGTATTTACTTAACACCTACCAGGTAATCCATGTTTAACACTCTTAGAAAGATAGTAGAAATTTAAGGGAAAAATTACATTATTCGTTCATTTTAACACGCATATATATCATTAATGTTAAGTAATTGATTGTTGTTATTATATTAATTACTATTCAATGTATTCTTAGTTATTGTTTACTCTACTAGGTCATTCATTAACATTGTGATTCACGATGTTTTTCGTCGATGGATTTTGAGCTGCCGCACACGTGCTGTGTCCTTAGATTCATTACAAGCATAATATGGTTGTTCAAAAGGTTCGTTTGTGTAGTAAATAAACAAATTTGAGCGGTGTAGTGAGTAGGAGGATGGGTTTTGTTGGGTTGATAGCAAGGTCGTTGGCAGTCTCAGAGTGGTTTAGTACCGTTTGGGCATCGTCGGTGCATGCCTCGCACTGCATACACTCAACACATTTAGATATCTGCAGCAAAACCAAAAGATATTTCATTCAAGGCTTGAGAGTGTGCTGCGCACTCACACTTACATATTTAGTGCAAGTACTTGCATGAGTACTCTCTCAGTGTTCGGAGTGCCGTCAAACAAGTCTTAGGCCGCGCGCTCTTTTCGTTTCGAACCTCGCGCCGCAGACACCCAAGTAGTGCAATTCCATGGATCCTGTGGAATTTCATAATTGCCAGTGAGAAATAATGAGACTGCCTCGAGATGATGATAACACGATACACGACGTTGCTGCTAAAGTCAGCCGGTTACAGAAACTCCTTTTCCTCCAACGAGTAAGTTATAAACTTATCATTCAAAAAGGACTATTTCCAATGCAACTTTACAGTATTACTTAAAACCAATAAGTTCAGTAGACAATTACGCGACGTTGCAAACGTTTAACAACGAAGCAAGCCAGTGAAATATGTTATATGCATTTGTTTACTTGTTTCGTAATAGTTATATATGAATCATTTGCATTTAAACGGCGAATGTAAATTCCGCTTCTTTTTTTTCGTGGAAAGAGACGTGTGTGTCTTTTTGAACATTCGTTGGCGTCGGACCCTTCCGGGAAACGGGAAAATTAGGTACGAGACTGGAAATAATAAAATATTTGGTGAGAGGAGCGAATGAAAATTTGAATGCATTACGGGAAAGGGACGAAGGGCCGAAAGATATCATATCCAGTGCGTCTGAGCCCGAGGGTGCCCTTAATAAATTTATGGTACCCAGTGGGATGTTAATTATTTAATTTAATTAAAAGGTGGTTCCGCTCCTAAAGTGGAAACCACTTTACAACTTCGCACTGCACAAGAGGCTTCTCCCGAGGGATGGACACCAACTGAAAGAAATACGTTTGTATTACGTATAATCGAGGTGAAAATGCGACTCGCCGTGTCACCTTGTCACTTCAAGTAGGCGCAAATGTTTCTGGATCAAGTAACTATTATTTTTTTAAAATTCTTATTTCGTAGAAGCTTGTGAAACAAGTGCAGAGCACTTCCTCTTGTTCACTTCCTGCTGATTAGATGATGTATATAATTCAGTGCAACGATAATTGTTGTTCTGCAGAGGCGAAATTCTGGTGGAGGAGAATCATGAGCAAGAATTATCGTAACAACAATGTTGTGGGATGGAAAAATGTGCGCGAATAAAAATAACGATTGCGTACAAGATATAATTACAATCTTCACTTTCGCGTCTCGTGAGAACGGAATGCGACATTCGCGTCGGCAAAAATAGAAAATTGGATGCATTCCTGGCAACGAAATCGCAGCAAACTTCATCCTAAATGTTTTCAACAAATACCATAAAATTGGTCACTAAATCTATATATTGACACGAAAAGTTGAAATTAACTTTCGGAATCTCTTTGAAATATAAACTGATATCCAAGTTTGTACACAAATATTTGCTTAACGTACCCAGAGTAACGTATCTGATGACCGCTATCGGTTTCAGCTCTGATTCTAGCATTTTTTCGTTACAAAAATCTACAGCAAATCCAAAATTTTAACGCGCAAATTCAAACTAGTATTACAGTTCATGATAAAATTGTACTTTAATAAGTTTGATATTCGTTGTTATGCTATATAACATCCACAATTATTTCCTTTTAACACGTTTACAGTTAAAATAGTGATATTTATTGTTTAGTTCACACAATAATACTGTAATACAATAAGCCTTACGAATGGAAATTTTTGTTTTTTTTTGTAATTTTTCTTTGTTATTGTATAGTTTTTTTTTGTAATTGTAGCATTATTTACTAATACAATGTCTATATAATCGATTTAACGCTAGAATTGCGTATTAAAGTTGTTAATAAGTATAAATATAGATTACATTTTGTGAAATGTTTGGAATTTTGTGATAATTCCCAATGTGATTCTTTCACAAAATACGGATAATAAAGTTTCCTCAACAAAATACACATCATTAAAACAGTGAAAACATAATCTCTTAATTAATTTCTTAATTAATTCATAAATTGTGTAAAAAGAAATACAAATACACAGTTTATCCTGAATATGCATATGAAAGCTGGATAATTCAGAAATCCAATGTATGTTAATTGATTGCTGTATCTAGAGCCGTTTGGCTACAATTCGCTCTCAAATTTGAAGAAACGAAAAATTAACATGCGAAAAAGCAGCGTCTTCACGTTTTAGTGATTTTCTCGAAAACTGTTATAGATAGAAAAGATCCTGAATATGCATATGAAAGCTGGATAATTCAGGAATGCAACGCATATTCATTGATTGTTATGTCTAGAGCCGTTTGGCTACAATACGCTGTCAAAGTTGAAGAAACGAAAAAATAACGTGCGAAAAAGCAGCGTCTTCACATTTTAGCGATTTGCTCGAAAACTGTTATAGATAGAAATACAATACAATACAATAAGCCTTACCAATGGAAATTTTTGTTTTTTTGTAATTTTTCTTAATGTAATTTACTAATACAATGTCTATATAATCGATTCAAAGCTAGAATTGCGTATTAAAGTTGTTAACAAGTATAAATAGATTACATTTTGTGAAATGCTTGGAATTTTGTGATAATTCCCAATATGATTCTTTCACAAAATACGGATAATAAAGTTTCCTCAACAAAGTACACATCATTAAAACAGTGAAAACATAATCTCTTAATTAATTTCTTAATTAATTGATAAATTGTGTGAAAAGAAATACAAACACACAGTTTATTGTTAGAACAAAAAAAAGACAATTAAGGGAAGAGAAAGCATCAACAATTACTATAGATTTTGATGAAAAGAAAGTTGAAGTAATGAGGAAAAAGCGTAAATCGATAATTGAAATTTCCAAATACTCGGAATACCATCTTATTGTTTTTTTTTTCTTTCTTTCTTTCTTTCTATGCTTGCAACATGTTGTTGTACTCGTAATTGTGGTGAAAAAAACAAGAATTATGCGATAATAACAACTAAGTAGAACAAAAGCATTGTTCGTTCCGAAATTGTGTTAATAATGTCCGAAACATCTGCATGGCTGCAGCAGCGGAGAAGCAGATGGCATGGCAAAATGCAACAATAATTGCACGTAATCATACATATACTAAATTGATTTCAACAATGCAATGTTGTGCTACGTTCGTTTTTTGTTTGTTAGTTTGTTCCTTCAAAACCGAGTGTATTATTATGGAATACTCGGAATATACGTATATTTGCTAACAATTGAAATTATTTATTTTGTGTTGCTATGACACTTTTAAGTATGGGTTTGACGTATCAACTACTGTCTGTCGTTGACACAATCAATAGCAGTTGACGTACGTCACTTTGCTAATAGCAATTCGACGTTCATTTTGTTTTGTTTATCATTTTCAGCAATTGCATAAAAGTAAATAGATCGTTGTGATATTTCAATCATGACATTTCTGCGAAATAATTTGCAATTATATTTTGGACTAATTAAGTAAATATATTAATTAAAATTGTATGAAATGCAAATAGCGTTGCTACATATGGATTCGTTGATTATTGACAATGCAAATGAAACTATGAATTTGATTAAATGTAAATAATTAACATGTAATTGAAATGAGTTTGTCCAAACTTTTCTGTATAGTGTTTAGTAGACATATTTTTTTTGCATTTAGAAATCCAAGTTGCTTTCTGCGAAGTTGATTGGTCTGCTGTTCTCTGGATTGAGACGGAAAGAGAAAAACGCGTAACTTCGTATGCGTAACACGCAAAGTAATCACAGTTTCTTGGTTGATTGTTGAGGCAGCGATTACTTGGGGACATGTAGCGCTAATTGAAGAGGGGAAACGGAGAGGATCGGCCACATACGAACTAATGAACTGGACTCTCCAGTCTGCGTCTCTTCTGTCGCCGGAAGGCTTTAATATTTATCTTTGGCTTTTTCTT
>JAFMTC010001209.1:211217-224326 GCA_018845635.1 Nicrophorus orbicollis
CGTGCGAAAAGCAGCGTCTTCACATTTTAGCGATTTTCTCGAAAACTGTTCTAGATAGAAAAGATCCTGAATATGCATATGAAAGCTGGATAATTGAGGAATCCAACTTATGTTAATTGATTGCTGTATCTAGAGCTGTTTGGCTACAATTCGCTGTCAAAGTTGAAGAAACGAAAAATTAACATGCGAAAAAGCAGCGTCTTTATGTTTTAGTGATTTTCTCGAAAACTTTTATAGATAGAAAAGATCCTGAATATGCATATGAAAGCTGGTTAATTGAGGAATCCAACGCATATTAATTGATTGTTGTGTCTAGAGCTATTTGGCTACAATTCGCTGTTAAATTTGAAGAAATGAACACACGGATATAATAATATGTTTGAGTATGTCTAGATTGTATCGCAACTACTTTGTATATCTCAACGACAGTCGTCTAGTCCGGCAGAAATATTAGTGTACGATAAGATATTTCGAGTCAAACACCCGATGTAGGTGTATCAAAGGCAGGAAGTGCGGGCGAGAAGACATTAATTATACATTCATGCAAATTGAATAATTACAGTAAATAAAGTAAACATTGCAAATGTATATAATCCCAGCACTACACATTTTGTCTCCGCGATGTTGCGATCGATATGTGTTGCGCATGAACTATGTATCCATTTACAAAGTATATATACAAAGAAATTAAATATATGAATTTGCAAAATTTTAGAAACTTCTCAGTTCATGGTATGTGCACGTAAATCCGTATGGATTTGCCAACAGAGTAACCCAAATTAATTGTGACATTAATAACTAAGTCTGCTGCATTCCAGTTGATGCAGATAAATGCAAGGTGGTATAATATATTAATGCTAAATATATGTTGTAGATGAGGCAGAGAGCGACCCAAATTATGGTCGAGCCATAACTCTGATCGCATTGATGCCAAAACTATTCAACGCTGCACAAACACATTACACGCAATATTAAACTGCGAACGAAATGACCTAAAATGCGGAACGATTATCTTAATGATTTGCAATAATCTCGTGTCATTGAGGTTGAAAACTTGATAAATCAACTGCATTTCAATGCTGTTACGAATGCCGAATTGTTGAAAAGTACGTACGTTACATTAAACTTCGATTAACGATAATTATTTGCAGCTGAACGGAAATAAATTGTAAATGTCTGTATCGCATTTCGAATTCCTCTTTCGATAATTTAAACAGGATTGACGAAATCCGAGCCACCACCAAATTACGATTACTTAAGCTGCTGCGATGAAATCATAAATTTTATATATCAACCGCAAATGAGAGGTTGCTCTCATCGAGCAACAGAGAAGGAGGAGAGAGCTTTAACTAGTTTGGCTGGAAACAGAATTTCATCTATATGCTAATGAAATGAAATTTTATATCTGTTGCTCGTCTAATCCACTTAAGAGTTTTTTTATTTTATGCACTATTGCCTTGATCGCGTTTCTGAGCACCGATTACATACATACCAACAATGTTTCAGTGTTTCAGCGCAATCAGAAGTTTCAGTTTTCCGTTTGAATAGATTTCGGGTTGCGTTGGAGTTTTGTGTGCGCCGACAGACGAATCAATTGTTGTCCCCTTTCATCAGAAGTATGCTGGTAGCGCGGTGTATCTGATTACAATTGTGCTCTCACAAGACTCAATCCGATAACTCAACCAATATTTAGTCAGCAGTTGAGATTTGAAACAGTGTCTCTTGGAACTGCTATATAATTAGATGACAGCTTCTTTGTTTACAATTGCCTATTCAGATCGGACAAGGCTTTGCATGATATTACTGAAATTCAATTCATTCATGCAATAGTACATTAGCAAATTTAGTTAGAAAATATCAGTTTCTACACAAAATACAGTATACGAGTGCCCTAATATACAAGTGTTTTGAGGTACGAGCGATATTTTGCTTTGAGATGTGAGCAAGATTTGAGATACGAGGAATCGCACTGCACACGACACCAACAGTTTCTCCCACCTTAGACTAATTGCTTTGACATACGAGCAATTTGACATATGAGCAATTTGACATACATCAATTTGACATACGATCAATTTGACATACGATCAATTTGACATACGATCAATTTGACATACGAGCCATTTGACATACGAGCAATTTGACATACGAGCAAGGTTACGGAACGAATTAAACTCGTATGTCGAGGTACCACAGTATCATTGCAATTTTGAAAACATTTCGCCAATTTAAAAACATGAATACATAACATCTGAAACAAAGCAAAATTGATAGCATTTTAATTACAATATAGCGTTGAATGAATGACTTTAAAGACAACTTGGGGTGCAGAAGGAATACGCAATATCCGGAAGCCTAGACAATGCCGCGAAAAAAGTATTGCATGAAGACGAGAAAGGGGAGGAATTACCATAAATTGCACGTTCGCGAGATGCCTTAATAAATAATAACCAGCCGCTTTATAGTTTAAATTAAAAAGAAAACTGCGGACGGACTCTCTTTTTTTTTGTTAGTATGAATAGGACAAGGGGGGGAGCAGGATTTATCGCATCCAACAATAGCGGGGGCCGTGGAATTTTTCCCTCTTTCGTCTTAAACAGATTTATTTTATTGAATGGAGTCGCGCAATTAATTTCCATTCTTCCGACGATTGATTTTCATAAATCGTTGCGTAGACGGACGGTCAGAGGTCAAAGGAAACGTGCCAATTGGGAATCATTTTTCTTGCATCCCCTGGAAGTATCCTCATAAAGTCGCGACGATAAAACGGCCCATCGTTTATCCGGAGGACATAACAATTTTATTTATTGTAAAAACGTTCTGTAATCAGATCCGGAGGAGGAGGAAACACTTCGCGAAACGCGCAATCTAGCAAAGTATATTTGGAGAATAAATAACGTGAGTGCGTATTGTGTATGTGTTTTAGAGCCGCAGAGTATAAATAAATCATACCCGGGATTCCCTCGTCCTTATAAAACATAAGTTTACATCGTCCCGGGGAGTTTTCCCCATAATTTTTCGCCTAGGTGTAAGAAACTTCGCAGAGGCTCTGCGTTCCCATGGGGGTCGGCGAGGGGTGGCTCCGGAGATAAGCGCGTGCACTCTATAAAGTACATGTCGACAGGACCATACACACACCCGGTGACGGTGAAGGAAGAGAAAAAATAACATGATAAACGCCTGTGTGTGTGTGTTTTTTTTTTCAGTTCGGAGCAAAAGATGTTTATTTCGTTATTTGCTTTCTGATAACGAGGGCTCGAAACGCTACCTTCGATCCATCTTGCTTTATTTATACGCACAAATAAATAATACAGTATCAGATGTTATTTTCGGCGGACCTAATCTACTATGACTTCCGGGCTACCCTCTCCCCCTCCCAACGGCGAAAAAAAAAACTAATCACATCTGATTCCTCCTTCACTTCGACCAGATTCCGCTGTCCGACTAACTTATCGTTGGGTCCGGTTCCACGGAATAATGGCCTTCTCATTTCATGTACACCCTACACACGCATTTCCCACAACCTACTCCTCAGCTCTTTCGATGCAACAGCAACATCCAACTCATTATCTACTGCAGCTTGTGAAATGTTACCTTGCACCAACTAATAAAGTGATTAATAGTCTTGGTTTTGCAAGATTCATCAACATCTTATCCAATGTTTCCAAAAATAAAACATTAAAGTAGACGTAGACATTTAATGAAGTACCACCATTAACAAGGAATAATTTCAAATTAATTTTTCCAATGTTTCCAAAAACAAAACATTGGAGTACACATTTTGATGTAGACATTTAAAGTAGTACCAACATTAACAAGGAATAATTTCAAATTAGTTTTTCCGATGTTTCCAAAAACAAAACATTGGAGTACACATTTTGATGTAGACATTTAATGTAGTACCAACATTAATAGGGAACAATTTCAAATTATTTTTTCCAATGTTACCAAAAACAAAACAATGGAGTACACGTTTTGACGTAGACATTCAAAGTAGTACCAACATTAATAGGGAATAAGTTCAAATTAATTTTTTCCAATGTTACCAAAAACAAAACATTGGAGAACACGTTTTGAGGTAGAATTTAGAGAAGTACCAACATTAACAGGGAATAATTTCAAATCAATTCAGTACACGTTTTGACGTAGACATTCAAAGTAGTACCAACATTAACAGGGAATAATTTCAAATTATTTTTTTCAATGTTTCCAAAAATAAAACATTGGAGTACACGTTTTGACGTAGAAATTCAAAGTGGTACCAACATTAACAGGGAATTAATTATTTTTTTTAGTACTCGTTTTGACGTAGACATTCAAAGTAGTACCAACATTAATAAGGAATAAGTTCCAATTATTTTTTTCCAATGTTACCAAAAACAAAACATTGGAGCACTCGTTTTGAGGTAGAATTTAGAGAAGTAACAACATTAACAGGGAATAATTTCAAATCAATTCAGTACACGTTTTGACATAGACATTCAAAGTAGTACCAACATTAAGAGGGAATAATTTCAAATTATTTTTTTAATGTTTCCAAAAATAAAACATTGGAGTACACGTTTTGAAGTAGATATTCAAAGTGGTACCAACATTAACAGGGAATTAATTATTTTTTTAATACACGTTTTGACGTAGACATTCAAAGAAGTACCAACATTAATAGGGAATAAGTTCAAATTATTTTTTTCAATGTTACCAAAAACAAAACATTGGAGTACACGTTTTGGCGTGGACATTCAAAGTAGTACCAATATTAATAGGGAATAAGTTGAAATTATTATTTTCCAATGTTACCAAAAACAAAACATTGGAGCACACGTTTTGAGCTAGAATTTAGAGAAGTACCAACATTAACAGGGAATAATTTCAAATCAATTCAGTACACGTTTTGACGTAGATATTCAAAGTAGTACCAACATTAACAAGGAACAATTTCAAATTAATTTTGTTCAATGTTTCGAAAAATAAAACATTCGAGTACACGTTTGACGTATACTTTCAAAGTAGTACCAACATTAACAGGGAATAATTTCATATTTTTTTTCAATGTTACCAAAAACAAACCATTGGAACACAAGTTTTGACGTAGACATTTAATGTAGTACCAACACTAATTGGGAACAAATCCAAACGAATCCTGATCTCAGCATATTGTTTTATTTCAATCAATTGTTCATATTATTTACATTTATATATTAAAGCAATTGATCATTTAGAAAATATAAATTATAAAGCAGACATATGTTATGTACACCCTACACACATATCTAACATCCTACTCCTGGATCAATTCTTAGGTTCAATGCAACATCGAGTACAACTTGTGAAATGTTACCTTGTATTTTAAGCAATAAGTGAATAATCATTTCAAATGTTAATGCTTTAAACAACGCTAACTATGATTTTTGTTTCATATTAAAATATATGAACATCAAATTCTTTAAGGTATCAAATTCACTCGATTTTTTTTGTTCATTATTTCTTTCATAACATACTAAATTTGTCAATTCTTTTACTTTTATTTAATTACATCTTTCTACAAACTAAAATTCTGTTCTTCATATTAAAATATGCACATCAAATTCCTTCAAGGAATCAAATTTACTCAATTTTTTTATTCATTATTTCCTTCATAACATACCAACTTTGTCAATTCTTTTACTTTTATTTCATTACAACTTTCTACAAACTAAAATTCTGTTCTTATAATGCTATACAACACAATGCTATACAATATCTCGAATATTTGATTGTCACAATCTAATATTTAGCAATCAGTGTCGGATTGCAGTCAACGCTCGTAGTATGCAAAATAACCAGCGTCAACAAGATGATTTACATGTTCACTACGTTTAGCCCTGTTTTGGTTCGGATCGATTCCCCGAATGCGCACAATCCTATATAAATATAAAATAATTGCGTAAACAACTTGTAATTTATTACTCGAGGAACAAACAAAATCATAAAATCTACGTTATTACATAATTTTATTGTCGAAACGTTACGAAAATTCTGAATAATTCATTAGTATCATAATAGATTATAGTAGTTATTTAAATCAGAATTAATAACAATTCATGATATTTCATAATTTTCATAAAGCGCTGATTTAAACAACAATAACTTTGTTCATTTTAAAGATGTGTTGTTGCTTGTTTATTGTTTTTATATAAGTGTGTTTTGTTGACTTTTTCGATAAATATTGTTGTAATTATTTGTAGTTTTGAATTTCCTGTTGGAATTTGCTGAAATTTAAGAAACTTTTAAAACTTTATCTCTTTGTACATTTCTCTACGAGTAACCTTTATAAAATCTGCAATTTGTTGCAAAATAGCATTTCCTATTTGTTTGACCTTAAATAACTATTTATACATTTAGAATAATTACAATTTCGTAATTAGAACAATCGGTAATAAAATCAAAGAATTATATATGAAAACTGTTTTCAGTTTTTTTTTCGTAATTGAAATGCTGCATGAGTTGTGTGTGTGTTGAGAGAGAGATTAGATTGAATTCCAGTAACCCGCATATCGCAGCTCGTTCAATTATGCCATGAATGATGGTTATAATTGCGAAATATTTCCAGCTCGTTCTCGGACCGTGTAAATGACTGACTGCATAACTTTGCACGCGTTCACTTCCTAGTTCGAAGCCGAAGGCGACTGAAACGGAGGCAAAGCAGCAGACAGAACGAGAACGAGAAAAGGTTCATCTCCCAAGGAGATATTCTTTTGGCAGCCTGCCCTGAAACTATCTCTGTACACTTAAACGCCGCAGCTGCTCGCCGGCTTCCTTCAGTCCTGTAAATTTCAGCGAAATGATAGAATTCTCCACGGAAAATTCGTAACGAAATCAACCGGTGGGCTTCCGGTTGCGGCCATCGCATTCAATAAAAGGCCGAAGAACAAATCGTCCATAAAACTAGAATTTAATTTAGCCTCTTCCTCCTTTTTCTCTCGGCCTACTCTCCCCAGACTTGGGGAATCCAATTAGAGGACGATGTCCGTCAAATGCATTCCTCGTTAGTTAAAAAAAGCCTCATTCCCTCCATCCCCCCGTCTCTCTCTTTTCTCTTCAAATCCAATTTAATAACATCACTTCCATTGATGAAACACCCAACCATCGGTAGGATCCATCCCCCCACCCACGCCGTGCAATAAAAGAATTTCCTCCAATTTAATTAGCCCCAGCTGAAAGTCAAATAATAAAACAAACGAAACAAACGAAAAACAAAGTGCGCTCGATTTTGCACTCACGAGGCCCGTTCATTCATTCGCCTGCTTTATAATTAAATTTATACAGGAAAACAAAAAACAAATGGAATATGTGTGTACGAATTGGTAAAATACAATTTCCTAAATGGAATGGTGCAAAATTCTAATACCTCGCTCTTTATACGGCATTTTCGATTTACGGCCTAAAATGTTTCGCATAACGGCAAAAAAACTTTTTTTCGATGTCGATATATCTACATGTTGCCAATCCTGCGCAAGCGCAATAATTGATTCGTTATACGGCTTTTCGTTTTACGGCCAAGTTTCGTGAAACGTATCTAGGCGAAGTATGTGTGTATTTGTATCTATTCAAACGCAATTAATGTTAATATCTGCAACTAATTATAAACTCGTCTTTTTGTTTTAGGTAAGTTCACCAATTACTCTCAATGTTACGTAAGTACAGAACTTTTGGACCAATTTAGCCAAATAATTAAAATATTCGTAAATATATAAATTTATGAATTACATGTGATCACTACAATCATTTTCCCTTCATATAGATATTGAAGTAAAATTGAACATATTTGATTCATCTATTTCTTCAGTTTTTGGAGTAAAAAAGTGCAATTTATGCATTCAAATGAACTTTGACCTATAGAATAAACAAATCCAATAATATCCCCAGTGAAATTTAAGCACGGATTTCCATTATTTCCGCAAAAACTTTACAAATGACGATAAAGAAAATGTGAGGAACGTAACGAATTGAAATAAATTGACAATTATTTTTGTTGTGTAAAACGTCAGATTTGAAGTCCTTGACGTCCTTCGCGTCGCACTTCAACTAATAAGATTTCCAAAGTACGAAATGATTTTAAAATCCGCGCTTTTCGCTCCGAGCGGTGGCAGCTCATTTGAAGGGCCTTTGACATTTTTATTCGGTTTTATTTCTCCTTTATTTCACTGCTGCTGCTGTGTCCCTTCGTCCCTGCGCTCTCATCACCGCCGTCTTTGGGAAAACTTTTTTTATGCAATTCGGCGGCGGTAATGAAAAGGGCACGAGACGGAAACTTTTTAATATTCATTCATTCCCACCCACTTTTCGCCACTTGCCCTTAAGAGAGAGTTTTTTTTTGTGTGTATTTGTGTCCTTGTTGTATACAGTTTTTCTTTTGCTTTTATTCTTCGATAAAGAAACTTTTTACCTGCGGCTCAGAAATGAGCGAAGGGAATCGAGAAAATGGATTAGCGGAAAGCGAGTCGATGAAAAGAACATGTTTTATTTTCCCCGTATTGTTTGAGTCCGGGGGAAGAAGTTTCGCATCGATTCGGCGAGTAGCTTAAAAGTACAAATCAAACTCACGATCCGCTTGATGCGTTTTCCTCCTTCAATCTATTATATGAAATCGCTTCGTATCGGAATAACAGAAAAGGGCGTTTCATATCATCTTGTTGTATTATTACCTTCGGCCGTTTCTTCTTTCCAAGACGGAGAAGAAAAACAAGCGATTTATTTGTGCGATCCCAAAATTATAATTGATAAAACTTCATTAATTAAACCAATCGCCTTTCGTCTCCTTTATGCAGCAATTACTCGAAACAGTTGCAATTAATTTTGCTCGAAGACTCGAAACAATTAATTGTTTCGCTAATTTCGCTCATCGAAAGAATAATACGCTCCGCGCGAAATTAATAAAACCTGAGGCGCGATTCTTTGGAGGACTCCTCTAATCGTTGATGAATTAAGGGTTCCTCTTCGTCCTTTAAATTTCGTATACAGCCCACCCTCCTCCCAACAAAAGATTCATTTAATTAATGACGCGATAATTCGTGTTCAAGATTAACGCCCCCCACACAACTTTTACGCGCTCGAATATTTCCTTTTGTCACAATAATAAATTGGTGCAATTTTCTTCAAAGGGATTTATATTTTACGACCCTTAACGATCATCCCACTCATTTACTATTTTCAAAGGTATTTTATACATTAATAATTTGCATTATACAGGTACTGCTCTCGTTTACCTTCAAGTTTAAGTTCACCAATTAAAAAAATACTATTAATTACATACAAAATGTATTATTACTATAATAATTATTATCAAAATACATTTTTGAATTACGTAATTAATGATGATTTATTATATTTTTTTATATAACGTTTATTTTTACTTACAATCTAGTTTATAACAAAATCTTCAGTAATTGGTTAAACGATTGGCAAATTGTTATCGGAAATAAAGTCCATTGGAAAGTTTCTCTTAGTGGCTAAAAGATGTTGAATCTAATCCAATAAATTCGGTTAGTTGTTAAGCAATTATCTATCAAGAATATTGATAGATAATTTAATTAGATGTTTTCGGTATCTGCTACTATATTTCATAATGGCTTCCTCCACTGTTTCTATTTGAAGATTCTCCTGTTGGTAATGTACCATGGTGCACCTATGATTCTTCTTAGGCTTTTCGTCTAAAATCTTTGTATAATAGCAATGTTTCTAGTGCTTTCGCACAGCTGTATTTTGTAGATCCGGACTAGCTTTAAAATTACCTTGCTTGCTTGCTTTTGTAATTGGTGAATCTTCTCGTAATATCACAGCTTGCTTGACTCAATTTCAAGATGTTCTCTTTTTGCTTGGATGTGATCTTTCCAAGTCAAACTTCTATCCAAATATTCGTAGATATTACCACTTGAAAGTCAAAGACTATTTGTCATGTTGAAGGAGTCATGTATAGAGTTCGATTTATTGACCATCAATCTCTCTTTTAGTAGACATTCCAGTACTAAGTTATGCAGTTGAGTGTTATCATATGTCAATTCGTTTCCTTGCTGAACACCTGACATAATTGTTTAACAATCAGTCACTTACAAAAAAAAACTTAATATATTCAAATAATGAAATAAATTTAATACACCCATACATCGCATTACGGCGTAGATACGTTCCACGGAACTTGGCCGCAAAGCGAAAAGCCGCATAAGGAATCAATTATTGCGCTTTCGCAAGATTGGCAACTTGTAGATATATCGACATCGAAATTTTGCCGTTATAGCGAAACATTTTAGGCCGTAAATCGAAAACGTTCCTTAATTGAAGAGGGCTGTTATAGCGAAATGCCGACCGTATAGCGAGGTATGGGTATATAAAGAATAAAATTCGAATGCTGCAAAGGATTGCTTGTATTGATAGTTGCAACTTCATTTATTAGGAGATTTATCTTTGATTCGTCTATTCACCAAAACTGAACCTTTCGAATCATGTCAGCTTCCATTGGTACTGTTTCAACTTATTAACCACGAATTGAGAATAAGTTTTTATGAAAATTACTTCAATTAAAACGATTTTCATTATCCTATTAACAATTTGTATGAAATGGACAATAAATCTAACTTTGGTTTACTAATAACGACCGAAAATTAGATTGATGCCCCACCGATAATTCACTGCATTTTGGCCGAACGTCAACTGTTATGTGGCAGTTTAATGATTGTACTTTTATTACATTTTTATCTGCCCCGATGAGCGATAAGTTGTATCCATTCTCGGAAAGTTTTCCTCTCTGGACAATAAATCTGTTTCCAAAGCGAACGACCAACGCATACTTACATACATACATACACATAGGAAGAAAGAATGAACAGCAACAACATAAAAAAAAACGCAGAGGAATAATCGCACGCAGCAATAATTCTTTAACTAAGCAATAATAAATTTAGTTTTGGCGTGGGCTTTGCACGCATCTGTTTTGTCTTATATGCCTCGCGCTTTATTTATTTCGATGCAGCGGGTTCTCTTTTTTTTTCTTCTTTTGGTTCGGTTTGAGAAAAATGGGAGAAGAGGGCGGATTTTTAATTTATAATGTGAAAAGATCAGGTGCGGGCGGTGAAATATTAATTGGGGAAATTTGAATTTCAAAATTTCGCGCCAGACCGCCTAATAGAAATATGATAGTGGATTTGTTGCGGATCCCGAGTGAAATATCTGCATAATGGCAAAAGCGGAAGGTGCACACACAAAAAAAGAGGACTCGTGTGGATTAACATGGGATGTATGCAGCAATCTGTCTGTGGGATTACATTTGGGGCGCAACATTTTTAATGGTTGCTTTTAACGGCCATAAATATCGCAGCCGCAGCTTTTTTTTACGTGCAGGTGTATATTTTTATAAACCTTTTTTTCCTGAAAGCCCCCCCAATAAACGGTTTTTAGTTTCAACGTTCCGTTAGTTTCATATTTAATTAAAATTAATTGGAGTGCATTTATGTGTTACATTAGAGCTTGCATCATTTCACTAATGTTCGTATAAATGCCTCTACCTTAAATAACTTTCAATATTCGCAAAGCTACTTACTCTAACTCTGAGCATAATTACAAGTTTTGAGAATGAAAGGAAGCCCAAATCCGTAATAGTTCCTTCCTTAATCAATTCAGATCAATGCTTTGCACAAAATTCAAACTTACACTACACACCTTGACTTGAATGGATTACTGAACAACGTCTATACTAAACAACTTAAATTATTTTAGTTTGTGTATAACTCAAGTCAAGTCAAGGTTTAAGTAGACTCAAATGTAAATAATGATCACTAACAACTGTTCATACTATTACTAATTAATTTATTAACAATAATGCAAAGTTTAGAACAGTAATGTCTGTTGAAGTTAATTCTAAGTATAAATATAAGGATGTAAGTGAAAACGAAGTGATAATTTTCTTATCTTCTAATATTAGAGCAATCTTTTTGGCATAATTACTTCGCTAAGCAATGTACACTAACTCAAGGCACAAATACACAAGTTTTCAGAATGAAAGAGAAAAAAATAAAGAAACTGAAGTTCGTAAAAGTTATATCCTTAATTACTTCAGTTCAATGCTTTGCAAAAATGTATTACATAAAATTCGAACTTACAATACAGAAGTTACAATAATTTAAGTTGTTTAATATAGATTTTGTTCAGTAATCCATTTAAGTCAAGGTTTAAGTAGACTTAAATGTAAATAATGATCACTAATAACTGTTCATGGTATTACCAATAAATTTATTAACAATAATGCAAAGTTTAGGATAGTTACGTCTGTTGAAGTTAATTTTAAGTATAAATATAAGGATGTAAGTGATAATTTTCATATTTTCTAATATTAGAGCAATCTTTTTGGCATAATTACTTCGCTAAGCAATGTACACTAACTTAAGGCACAAATACGTAAGTTTTCAGAATGAAAGAGTAAAAATTAAAGAAACTGAAATTGGTAATATTTATAACCTTAATTACTTCCTTACAAAAATGTATTCCATGAAATGAAAACTTTCAATATACAAGTTAAGATAATTTCAGTAGATTTTTGTAAGTACACCCATACCTCGCTATACGGCCGCTCTTTATACTGCATTTCGCTATAACGGCCTTCTTCAATTAAGGCACGTTTTCGATTTACGGCCTTATATGTTTCGCTTTAACGGCAAAAAACTATTTTTTCGATGTCGATATGTCTACATGTTGCCAATCTTGCGCAAACGCAATAGTTGATTCCTTATACGGCTTTTCGCTTTGCGGCCAACTTTCGTGGAACGTATCTAGGCCGTTAAGCGAAGTATGGTTGTAATTAAAGGTTTAGGTAGACTGAAATTTATATAATGATGACTCAAAACTGTTTCTTATTTATAATGTTGCTAATAAATGTCCGTTGAAGCTGTTTTTGACTATAACTGAAGTATGTAAAAGCAAGTAAAGTGGCTGTTAATAAAGTTCGATAATTTCTGTTTACGGCTTATTTTCGAATTGGTTTCAAGGACCAACGAGGCAAAATTAGGGGTAAATATTGTTCGGACAATGGGTGAGGTAATTGAGGCTCATAATGGAAAATCGCCAATCCGGTGAATTAAGGG